>PVKY010003276.1:0-22223 GCA_004027775.1 Bradypus variegatus | reverse complement strand
GACTCAGAAAGATATGAGTTCAAATACTGGCTTTGCTTCTAGAAAGTTACAGAATTGTGGGCAGTTGGTAATTTGCTAGCATTACCATAAATGTGTCATCTCTGAAATGGAGATGCAATTGTGCCCCACATAAGGGCCTCATGAGGCCACAGTTTTAAAGCTCTTGGTACATGATGTAGCATAGATGATGTGAAGTCATTATTGTTACTATGATGATCTGTGTGGCTGTTACCTCTTACCCGGATTTAAGTCATTCCGAGATCACCCTTCTCCTCCTGGTCCTTGTTGTCAGTTCCTGGTCACCTGCCAGCAGCCAGCACCCAGCACCCTTGGCTTTCCTTGGTGAAGCCTTCATTCACCTGACTCAGCCTGGAGACTCTCAGCTGCTCCCTCCTTCCCTCTCGTCTTCCCCACCTTTGTGCTGCAGGCTGTCAGTCAGTGTTCCAAGAATGCGCATGATCACCTCGGACAGCTGTTTATTTGTGACCATTTATCGAAGGGAAGAAACTTACACATTGTCATACTCCAGATCAAAACCTTTCAGAAACTTTCCGTCATGTCGGAGACATAGGGGCAATTCATCCCACTTCCCTGAGCTTTCGCTTCCTTATCCCCAAAATGAAGAAACTCTAGCTTGTAGATGTCATACTCTTCGTCTGGCCCTGAACATATGACAAACAAGGGCTTATCTCACCAATCCCTGCTTTAGCGTGTGTCTCTCAGACACTCAGGAGAGCATATACTTAGATGTTCAGAAAATATGTGTTTTCACAGTCACTATAATAAGTAGGGAGAAGGCCCTTCTTGGCTGAGTACCCACACATTCTCTTGTCCTTGGGATCTGGTTCAGACATATATGGAAAATGCAGGAGAAGACAGAAGATGCAGCTCTCATTGGAGATTTTTACTCAGCTGTTCTGTGGGGTGTCCTGGAGTGATTCAGAAATGAGGACCCCCCCTTTTCCCCTCAATCCTCTGATGGCTCCAGGCAAAACCAGATGTAAGTGCTTTTCCCATTCATGTGGTAATCTAATATATTGTCTGAAAATGCAAGTTATATTGTGAGAAATGTGCAAGCTAAATAGTTCAATTTGACCCTATGGCTCTCTGGGGGCAACTGGGCAGACTTTTATCTCATGAATATGCTTTTTATTTACATTCCTGGAATAGAGCAAATAGGTTAAGAGAAGGAGGGTGTTTATTTACTTTGGACATTGATTTCTAAAATGTAGCAATTTAGCAAAACTACATTCAGCCCAAGGATAAAGACAAAAATACAGTCAGAGGAAAAAGGAGGCGCCCTGCACATTAAAATAGGGTAACAGAGGATGCCTTCTCAGATGCTTGCTGGTTCAGATTGTCCTTTTGGGTTTGAGCTTTGCTTCACAGTGTGGTTGACATTTCCTGCTCATATTTCCTTGTGCTTTGAAATACTGCTGGACTGGGAATCAGAAGTCCAGGGTTTCAGTGCAAGCACATGACCTTGGGCCAACTTCCTTCACTTGCCAAAACTGAGGACAGTAAAACTCATTGTACTTGATGGTTGTGCACAATAAAGGGGCAAAATCTATGAAATTGTCTGGTACCGAACAGGTGCTCAATAAAAGTTCATTAACTTTTATTTTACTTTGACAATCTTAGTGTCGACATGAATTTGCTAGAAGTTCATTTTTGAATTTTTAGATCGTAGTACTTGTACCCCTACACTCAGCCTGGAAACTGTGATGAGAAAACATATCCCACTGTCCACACTAGAATGACTTCTGCTACTCCTCCGTCTTTATTAGCACGAATTCGCTATTCCTCTGACTTCATTAGCATGGATTGATGTTTCCAGGAATCTCCTGCCCAGGTAAATGGTTGGATTGATTGTTTATTACAGGAACTTCTTGAAAGATACATTGATTCTTCATTGGAAAACATCAAGACAGTTCACACCCGAAGATACAAAGGAATCCCTTGCCTTGCTGTTTCCACCACCCTGCGCTCTCTAATCAAGTTCCCTCCCTGAAAGATCCACTTTAATTAAAAATTTCCAATTCTCAATAAGATCTTCCCTTCCCTTCCCTTCCCCCTATGAGACACTGGCTAAGCTTTGCAAGATGGTGTTCTCCCTCATGCAGAGAAACTCAGCGTTGCCTTATCAACAGGTTGTGTTGGTTAGGTGCGGGGAGCGAGATCTGATGTACTTTTCACATACCAGATATTTCAGAGAAGTTATAAAACAGAAAATTCAGACCATTTCTCCTCTTTGTTTCACATCTTATATTATTGCTGCAATTCTGAAGGGAGGTTTATATATTTAATTTTTTTCAGCTTCTTGAGCTCCATCTAAAATAAATGTTATCTTTTTTGAAAAGTTCAACAGACACCCATTTGATTCTTCTTTTTTTCAGTTGCTGGCGGTTTACTGATAAATCTTGCACCAGCTCTAGAAAGCAGACCCAGTGGGTGGAGCTGCCTGCATCGCTGGGCTAAAAGAGAATCCATACAGTGTGAGGTAGTCTCCACCGGGTTCAGCTGTCTGAGGACCTCAAAGCAGCGGCCCCGGGGTCTCGTCTGTACTTTACAGATGAGGAGACCGGTCTCAGGTCCAATAAGTTGCTAAAGGACTCTGTGCATGGAGATGTGAGGCTGTCATCTGGCTTCCTCAGCTCTCCCTAGCTGGACTGCTACCTGCTAGCCAGGAGGGCGCACAGACGGCTCTCAAATCATGAAATTTCAAATGACACGTCGTGATCTAATTTGCACAAAGTCCTTTGGAGCACCTAACTCCTGGGGAAACAGGCCTCTGAGGCCTGAGCTCTCCTGTCCTCCCTCTTTGCATCTCTCCCTGTCGTCTTGGTGGCCTTTACATTTCTCCTGCAACTCAGGCTGTACTGAAATGTGGGGCCATGTCACCATCCCGGCCCTACAGAATGAGGAGGGTATGCCTTGCCAGCCGGTGCTCTTTTGAGGCTCCTCTCCTGTTTTCACAGCCCCAGGGGCTTGCCTGGGGAGGCGGAGGGCACGGGGACACCCCACAGGGTCCTGTCCTTGACTCCACACCAGTTGGCAGCAGAGATGTCCTCAGCTTTCTCTCATGCCACGTTGAACTTGCCGTCCCCTTCAAGGCTGCCTGATGCACAGAACCAATCTTCTCTTTGTAGTTTCTAACCTCAGGGAAACACTGAATCTTCGTGCCAGGGAACTTCTGCTGGCTCATCACAGCTTGTCTGGTTCCTATAAAGGACAGTAGATTAGGCCCATATGGACGTTTACCACACACACTTTAGTGACTGGATTCCTTTTAATGCCATTTTCTCTTAATTCCCCTTGTCTCTCTTGAAACTAAGAAACTGTCCATATTGTTTTCTCTCTGTCTCTGTCTCTCTCTCTCTCTCTCTCTCTCTCTCTCTCTCTCTCTCTCTCTCTCTGTTTGTGTTTTCCTGAATAATGTCCCCTCAGGGAGCTATAGGAAATCTGCTAGAGGACATTTATGTGTTCAGAAAGCAGGCTGTTCTCAACTGTCACGAATTTAATTTGGGTTGCATAACTTTTGGTTGGTCCTTGGCCAAAGACCATTTTCATTTGGGAATAAGTTATTGCCACTAAGCACTACATTGCTAATTCTTTTCGATATTAAGAGTCTTTATCTGAAGCAAGTGGGACACCAGTGACTTTTGGTCCTTTGCAAATAAAATAATTTTGTTCAGCTGTAGCAAGAATGTATTTCAGTGTTATGACACCTTTTAATTGTGTTACTTACAATTCATTTTATTTGTCTCTTACAGAGAATGATGCCCTGGACAGAAACTTAACTAAATCCAACGGGGAAAACATTTTCACATCGTGGGACAAAGGTGGTCTCACACAGGGCAGAGCTTGGCGAGGACGGAGTCATCTGCCCATGCCAGGCTGCTGGGATAACCAACATGGAGAGGGGAGTAAAGGCAGCTCACGGTCCCTGGGGCTCTAAGCAGGGACAGTAAGGAGTTCTGTGAATAATCTAGTGAAATCAAAACAATGCTGAAATAAGCATCCATCCAATTAAAATGAATCTCTCTTTTTTTTTTTCCAGGAAACATCTTAAGTTATAGAGGACCCACCACATTGAATGAAAACCAAATTCTTAAAAACTGCAAAGGGAAATCTCTTTTTCCAAATGATGTCTTATATGATATTATCTAGACATTTTGAGTTTGGTGGCTCTCCTTTTTGAGGGAACTAATTTTATTTTATTTTTGAATTCATGATTTTCTTCTAGATTCTCTACTTACAGTTGAATTTACTATTACTGTCTGCTGATGTAGGCATTCTTTTACAATTCTATAGAATAAGAATCTTCATTTCAGTTTCTAGGAGTTCTACTTCTGTAGATGTAAAGTGACTTCAGAGTAAAATAAAATGATATTTCATAGATTCCTTTATTCAGGACTTATAAATATATATTAATTCATATGAATGAATTTTTACAAATTTGGGTTAATTGGCCAAAGCTCTAAAATCATTTGCCCACAAACAGAGAACTTGAGTTAGAAAAAGGGGATAGTTCAGATCCAATGTGCTAAGATTTGGAGCATTGGGAAAGAGGAGCCTATTTGTTTTTCCTGCACAGTAAAGATGCTATTATCTTAAAAATATAGAACTAACATCCCTGCCAAATACATTAGATTTGGCCAAATTGTGGGCTAAAAATTTTAAACTTGAGGCATTCTGCATTGACTTTTTAATTTATTCATTGTAGTTAATTCAAGTTGAGCTATGGGAATATGATGCATTTAGATATATTGGTGAGAACAAAGTTTGGATTGTCAGGGAATCTGTGATGTCCTGAGTCCTTACTCAAGTAAAATAATTGGATAATATTAAAATTATTAGCTACAGCTAATAATTGCTGATGTAACAGTGTGAAAATATTGCTTACCAACTTACATTGCTTATTTGGATACATGTCCATGGTTCTATGATTACTTCTAGTCATTACCACACAGATTTTAATTAAGGGCTTTGTCTTAATGCCCTGGAAGTTTTGGGCACAAGCTGAAAATGCATCATTCTAGAATCTTGTTAAAGGTTGCAATTCCATTTTCATCACCTCAATCAAGGCTTTGAAACCCTGTACACACTTAGCCAGACTCATTGCTACCATTGAGGCTATTTGGAGGATAAAACATTTTTTCACAGCAGGAGAAAGAAAGTTGACACCTGAACAATACACCTGAAATTCCAATTAGAGTCTGAGTAGCTCATTTACAACCAGGAAATGCTGAAACAGCCCCAAACCTGTAATCCTTATTGCTGAGTGGTTTTGTTGAGGTTTATCTGCCAATTGGTAAGTATCAATTTGATTGACTTTGGCATTTTCTTAGGTGTGGCCTGAGATCCATCCGTAATTGCTGTTTTCCTACACAGGGAATGCCAGCTGATGTTAATTGCAGCTTCTGATGGGATAAGGGCTGGATTTGAGAGAGGGTGTCTAGTCTGCTGAAAACATGAAGATTACAAACCCAGTTTCTACTAATGCTCGCTCTTTTCACACAGTGTCCACAGTTGCAGATGTCTGGGGCAATATCCAGCAAGGACTCAGAGCGGGCTGCTGCTGGCCCGGCTCGGCAGCATGGCTGGGCGGCGACATCCGTCTGTGAGAATATTGCTAAATGGGATGGGCTTTTGGCAGGACAGAGGAGTGGGCAGCTTGGAGGGGCCAACACTCAGAAAAAAAGTAGAGGAAAGGATGTGCTTATCATCCACACTTTGAGGTCTTTGACTCCGCATCCTTTAAGTCTAAACTTGGCAATAACAAGTAATCCATTGTTAGGGAATTTGGGTTAAATCACCACGGACAGCTTACTTGGCTCTTTCAGGATTTGGAAATGGCATTTCTCACCTCCTCCACACTAGTCTTTTCAGTCGCTTGCCAAGTTTAAAGGGAAAAAAATCCTTTAATTCTGGTTAGAAGTGTTTCAAAAGTTATATAAAGGGTTGACTGGCTGGCTAAGTGCAGTGTAGCTAACTTCTACATCAGCTTCGCTTCAGGAAGTATTTAAGCAGGCTCTGCAGAACAGAACTGCTAGTAAACACCCATGATTTAAAGCACCTCCTACCCTTCGACCTCAGCATACCTCGTTTACTACCTCATTATTCTGCTTAAGAACACTACCAGTATATAAAAGTAACAAATCCATTGTGTTTGCTCAGATATTTTGGTTTATATTTGAAAGGGTGCCATGAATTCCAATGTGAAAAATAAAGTTCTCTGATGACAATATTTTCTCTTCTTATTCGTAGGTTTTGCATCTTGGTAGCAAAATGGGATTGCAAATCGAATGGGCACATTGGTAAAGATACCCACATGGTTCAACTCTTCTGATACGAAAATACAATCTGCTTTCACTTATTCATGGTTGATACTGCTTTGACTTTCTAAATGTCATTAGATTCTTCTGTGTTTTTTGCTACATATTTGTAATTGTGTAGATGGAGAGGGCCAAATCAAATTCCACTCTCCACTAGCCATCAGGAGAGAAGCTTCAAGTGTTTAAAGCTATAAAAGTAGCTATCAATTTAACCTGGTTTTTGCAATTTGTAGGAACACATTGTGCGTCCCTGTTCTGGTAAATTTGGTGAACTGCCACAGCGGTGTCCCTATGGGCTTTGTGGTTGGGAACAATATTTGATGCCTGGTCTTAGAGAACAACCAGAAAAAAAAATTCTCCTATATAACAAAGGTGGTCAAGAGGATCCCAAAGGGTGGTTTCACTAGGTACCCCAAGGAATGGGGGTGACGTCAAGCTGATTCTTCTCAGCTATGGGCACTTTATTTTGTGGGGAAAGTCATGTCCTCAAATGCAACAATGACTATGTACCAGGATTCATTAGTTACGACACACACACTTTTTTCTGATATTTCTACACACAGCGGGAGCCATAATGCATATGCCCATGGCTCCTGTCACCAGCAATGGGATTTCTCTGGGAAGTTTCCAGCATCTTCCCTGGATGCTCCACTGGAGGTAAACATGGGAGCTGACCTCACAGAGTGACTTTATGGGGCTGGAATGTGTGCTGAGTTCTGAGCTCTTGGCTCCTTGCAGCCCAAGTGTCCCCAGCCCCTCTGCATCCCAGGTGAGTTCCCTCTGTACCCCTTCTATGAATTTATACCCTTTCTACCTCGCTCTTTAGTTTAGAGCATGCTTTGTTTGCTTAAGACTTCTTCTGTAAGACTGGGAGCTTCCTAGATAAAAACTTCAAATGATTACATTAGTAAGGCGACTTAAGGAGATACAAATTTATATTCTTTCTATAGAAAGAAGGTTATCTGCATTTTAGGTATCCCACTTTTCACTCTGCAGCAGAAACATGGCAGTGACCACGTATTTAAATCTATGTCGACAGTGTGGGTTTACACTGTCAGGGAAACAGGAACGGACAGAGCGAGGGAACAGGAGTCAGTGCGCTCAGGCACTTAATGTGTCTGTCAGCTCAGATGAATTGCACAGCCCTGCCGGTCCCAGATTCCTAATCTTCAAAGTGGGAGTGTTGGGTTACATTTTATAACTAGAAACTCAGATTCAAAGCACTCATGGCAGATAATCTAGCCTTAACTCTGAGTCACTTAAAAATCTACTTTTGATAGTTATGAGCGTTATTTTCACAGGCGCTTTCTTCTCTCCATGCTTTTGCAGGTCAGGATTTTAAAGCTGTGATGGTCAGCACCCTGACCACGTCACCATCCTGGTTTCCGGTCAAAATCAAGCCCTGTGTGCGTGATGGGCCGCCTCCGTCTGGAGCCTCTTCCCTGCCCTGCCCTGCCCAGGGCTAGCTGGTGAATCCTGCAGGCTCTGACCAGGAGCCCCGCTGTGGGGTTGGGATAGGTCATTCATGTATAAATCCACTCTCAAGTTTCTCAATCACTCAGGGCTCGCTGGTCCAATTCCATCTCTAACTGAAGTCATCTGTTGTCTTCACTCCTATTTACTAAAACATTTCATTTCATTTCATAAAATAGTTGGCCCCAGTTCTCCCGTCCTTTCCCAGGCAGCCTCCCCAGCCCTCTGCGTTTCTAAGTGGGGGTTATTTTGCGATGCACAGGCCTTCCGCCTGGGGACTCCTCAGTTGGTTTGCACCGATCCCGCTACTTAACTAAAACTCAGGCCTATTTCCTTCTATTTGAATTTCCTGAGCACTGTAATGGGATTTGGACGTATTGGTTAGTACGCTTTCAGAGAATCCTGACGCATTTCCCAGAATGCTGCTCAGAAAGAACCACACCAAGGGCTCGGGGCCACCGCCTGCGCACCGGGCGGCGCCTCGGGGAGGGCGGCAGGTAACCCGCGGACGGCAGGGGTGGAAGGCCCGCTTGGGAAGTGAGGGAGCTCTGGCTGCCTCCTTTGGCGACCCTCCCCGGGCCTGGCGGGCACGTTAGGAGCCCTGCTGCGTCTCCCGGACGGCCTTAGCGGGATGCAAGGAACTACCGCGCGGCCTCACCATTGTTCTCGCACACGCCCGCTCCTTTCCGGGCTTTCTCAGCTAAAGCAAATCAACACGGCACCTTCCCGCCCCGGGGCAAGTACACAGAGGTCCAACATCCGCACGCTCGGGCCTCGGGGTGGGGGGTGGGGGTTCACTCCCACAGCTCCCTGCTGCACCCCAGCTTGCCGCCCCATTAGGAAAGTCGCTGTTTGCTGTTGCCCGTCCCTCTCCCCCTCCCCCTCCCAAAGCGCTGGGAACCAGGGGTGGGGGCTCGGCCTGCAGACTGGCGGGGGGCGGCGAGGGGCAGGAGCGGCTCCGCAGCGAGCGGCGAGCAGGCATTCCGGGCCTGCCCTCCACCTGTTGTTGCTCTGGTCCCAATCAACCTGCTCGCCAGCCTGGAGCCGGCGGCCATCTGGAAACGCTGCTCTGTTTATAAACTTGGCACGCAGCAGCGCTCCGGCCTGACCTCCCACACGAATCTGGAAACAATTAGAGCGGGATGATGGGCAGGCGGGGGACGCTCCGGGAGGGCGGGAGGAGGGCGGAGGAAGAGGGCCTGCGGGGGGCAGGCAGCCCAGGGCGCCTGGGGTCCCGCGGGGGAGCCCAGCCGGCGCCCCCCACTCCGCGGGCGCCACCCGCCCTCACCCCCCGCCAGCCTGCAACCCTCTGACCCCGAGCTGCACCCGGGCTCCGCTCCAGCCCGCAACCCCCCACGAGACCCGCAAACCCCCGGCCCGCACCCCTTCCCCTCTGGCGCCCCCGGACCCCGCCACGCCCCCAAATCCACAGCTCTTTTTCCAAGTCCCATTTGCTTCTTAGACGCGGCCCCTTCGGACCCCCAGCTTCGCGAACTGTTGTTCTCTCTTGTGTCCTTAGCTACTCAGAGCTGATCGCAGTCCCTTTGTTGCTTTCTTCCCTGTCCCCGCCCTCGAGACCCTTGCACGGCCCGGCAGGGTGACCCTCCAGTTCCCGGGCCCACGGGAAACAAAACGCAGTGACGGGGCTGGAAGGCCGCCCGCCGCCCCTCGCCGCGAATGGGACCGTGCGAACAAAGTCTCTTCTGACCCTTGCAGGGAAATCTTTATGTCGTCTCCAGTCATCTTAGCTAATTTCAGAAATGCTTCTTGAAACTTTTTGGCCACGGCTAGTTTAGGGAAAGACTAAGAAATAACTGCGTGCCCGCAGGGGACACGTCTTTGGGGGAACACGTCTCTGTGGGTGCTCACAGGATGCTGGGCCTCCTGGCAAGGCTGCCCGTGGGAGATGAATGGGTCTCTTCCTCTTCACTCATGAGACAATAGTTTTTCTCTCTTTCTCCCCTGCAGTTTTGAAATATGATTCCCAGTTGATGCTGTTTTCCTGCTCAGCTGGGTTTCTTATTCCTGAAATATTAATCTGTGGGAATTGCAGGCAAACCCATAATTGGCACCAATTAACAGGCTCTAGATTGGCCGATGGATCCTTGACGGGGTGGGGGTGGTGGGGGTGGCGGTTTCTTGGCCCTTGGGCTCAGGCAGAGGCAGTGAGGTGACATGTCCAAACCCGGTCCTGGCCTGGACCTCGTTCCCAAGCGTATTTGCTTAGACGTTTCAGAAGACCACGCGAAGCTGCGCAGTCAAGGACACGCCTCCGAGCGTCCCACCACCCACTCTGCCTGCAGAACCGCAGGCCGAATCCCTCCCAGGCCCGCTCTATTTTCCCTAAAGGCACTCACTCTACACCCTTCTTCTGATAGACTATTTACTGAAATTCAACCCAAGAATATTTAGGACTGCAGAGTACAACATCAAGTGATGTGAAAAACAATAAAGCAAAAATGCAGAGCTGGGGGGCTGCTGGCCTCCGGGACTTGGCTGCACCTCAGAACCGCGTTCATAAGTGTTCACCGAGATCTTCAATCTGGTTAACTGATTTTTGACTTTTGGTCATGTTGCAAATGGACTCATGTGGACTATAATATAAAATATTATGTTTGTTTAACCCCTGTAAACTGAGCTCCTTTGTCTTTGTGAACTTGCTGGGTGGCAAAGGACTCACATTTTTTTCCACAGTTAATAAAATTTCATATTTTTCTCTGTATTCATCATTCTAATAACAAATTTAATCTACATTAGTTCTTCAAATTCTACTTTGATTAAAACACAATAGCCCCCAACCTGCCATGCCACATAATCATTATATTAAAAGACATAAATTGAAAATTCATTTTACCACTTTTGACCCCCAGAAATCATCTTGTATCTTTTCCACTTTCAAACCTAGAGATAACACAGATGTAAACTGATTGGGTTACAATTCTTCCCAAGGATAATAGATTTACACTTTAAATGCCTGCATTGGCTCAATTTTATTTAAAAAACAACAACAACAACAAAAAAAGAAACCAACAACTAAAAAAGTGCCAGATCTAATTTACTATATGCAAGACTCCTTGTAAGTTCTTTCAAACATTTAACATGTACTTGGGACTTGTATATATTCTCAGAAAATAGAAAAGGCAAGATGCTTGGGCAGTGCCGCCCTCCTGGGAATCAGGGGTGTTCTGTTCTGCTTCTTGGGCCCCTTCTGGATTTTTGACAACTAATGACATTACTGTAAAGTGTGTTGTTCTGAGAGAAATAAATGCGACTTATTCAGGTACTCCCTTATCTGGGCACCCAAACTAGAGCTTGATCATTTAGCTGATTGTGAAAATATTTTCCAATTTGACAGCCTCCTTTACTTGAAACTTTTCTAAAAATATATATTGGAATCATGCTGTAAAATCATCCTCCTTTGTTAACACCATGACTCCCTCTTAATTAAAAACGTTTACTTTTATTTTCAAAGCGTTGCATTCTTCTAGTTTGGTCTAAGCTGTCTTTAGTGACCTCTCTCTGGACAGTCTCATCTGCTAATCACTCCCTCTTCTGTTTCTGTCACCATTTGGATTTGCCCTGATTTGATCTGGAAGACAGCTATCTTTACCCCCACCACTTGCCCCCTCCCCAAATTAAACATTAAAATCTAACTGCCCCCCCAAAACCCAGACATATTCTAGAGAATTATTTTTTTTTCTTTTCAAATGTTTCTTGAAAATTTATTTCTTCATAGTGTCATCTTAAAATAACACTTTGCACCATTTTTGTCCCAGGGAAGACTTTAAAAACTTGAGATTCTTTGCAGCTTCCCCATATGGAAGTCAGCTAGTATTTAAAGAATTTGATGAATGGAAGAATAACCACTTTAGTGACTTTTTCTCTTCCATTTTTAAGGAATGGACCCATAGAGAAAAACAACTTTGAAGTATTGTCTCATTCCAAGGATGCTCGAGTGTGGATTAAAATTCTGAAACTTGTGACTAAGCTCCCATCTAAAAACCGTTCTTCAATTTTATTCCTGCCACACTTCTGTTTCTCCGGAGGTGGTGGAGGGGAAAAGGCCAGCGGCATTAGCAACCTCACGGTGTGTCCCATGTGTGGATTCTTTTAGCTGTTTAATTATTAGGTCATTAAAGGAGGGTAATTTTAAGGCAAATGAGCTATTAAGCCCTGTGTTGGTTAATGTTAACAATTTTTCTCTCTTTCACTGGGATGACTGCTGCCCTATGGGATACAGAGTTGTTCATTGCTGATGTGGAGGGAGTGGCCAGGGCTTGGGTATGTCCTAGCTCTCATGATTATGGAGCATATTTAAAAGTTGTACCTGGTAATAATGGAAACATCAGAGGCATCTGTCTGAAGATGGCAGGGTTGATAGACATGGCACATCTCTCAGGTAGGATGCGGAGCTGTCACTGTTGCTAGAGCAAGTGCTTAATGCACAGGTGTCAGCTGTACAAGCAAGCAGCAAATGCCTGCAAGTATCACCTGTGTCGTTATCTGCTTAACGTGTCTGCCCTTAGAGATAATTTATTTCATGTTCACCTTAGTCACCACTATTCCCCATTTTCCTAGAACATTAGCTGAATAACAGAAGGCACTTGGTAAATATTACTCAGTGAATTGGGGGTGGGGGTGGTAGGGAGCATTTTCTGCAAAAATAACAGGGACAGCTCAAGGCTGCCCTGGAGTGATGGTACCTTTCCATCCCTTCCCCTTCCCCCAAAGGAGCTTTTGTCATCTACACATTTATTGCTATTATTATTGGTGTCCTTAGTACTGCTTCCGGTTGTGGTAATGAGTAGGATTTTTAAATTGTGGATAATATTTCTAGATATATTTCCATACTACAATCATTGTTTTGCTCTGCAGACTTTAAAACCATAGAAGGCAGAGGCTTTTGGTGATCAGGGAAAGGACAGACATCCACCAAACAATAAACCCGTTTTTGATCATCAAATCCAATTTGTGATTGGCCACTTGATGTGCTTGAAGGCAGAGAGGGAGAGAGAGAAAAAGTGGGGTGGGGGTGGAGAGTGAGAGAGAGAGAGAGAACTTCTAAATTTCTTGGCATATCCATCAAGAACTAAGCATGGGTAGTTCAGATCTGAGTGACACCTGTGAGTGTAAGGAATGTCCCAGCATGATATTGCTGCGAGGGAGATTTGATCAAGACATAAGAAGCTTAAATGCCCACCTCTAACTTGTCCTGAGGGTTTGTGGGAAGAAGGGAGGAACATTAAGGGAGTTAGATGTGATGGTTCTTACTAAGCCCTGAGGGCCTTCCTCCAGTTGGTTGCTTTAGAAACATCCAGATCAGTGTGGGGAACCTGGAGAACTTAAAGGTGGTGATGTCCTTCCCCTCAGATGATGGGGCCTGGAGCTCCTAGAACTCCAGCACACAGCCACTTCCAACATCCCCGAGGACATGCGATGCTGCAAACACCCTCGGCCCCCGCCTTGTTGATAACTTGAGGAAGAGAGGAGGAGTGGGCAAAGCCAGAAAGACCCAGCCTCCACTTAATGAGCCCTGGTGGAGAGTTAAATCAACTCATTGCACCAGAGAGACTACACTAGTCTTAGCCATTTTTTTAAACTGCTAAGTTGTAGGGAGGTTTGTTAGGTAGCAATAGCTAACTGATACAGACCACAGCCACCTTTTGTTGCGAAATCACAAGGATCTGTTTCATTTCTGTGGCAGAGACTGATAAAGGTTAACCAATATCTGTTTCTTTTGATAATAGGCACACAGCCAGATGCATTTTCCAGCCTTCCTGTGGCGAAACAACTGAGCCCTGGCTAACGGAATGCAGGCGGAGTGATTTGCAACACTTCCAAGCCTGGCCCATGAACACCTCCCCCCACAATCCTTTCCTGATGAGCTGGCTGAATGGAGAGACCTTAGAGGAGAGCAGAAACACAAGCGGGAAGAAGCACAGGCTCCTGACTGGCCATATGGAAGACTGCCACTGGCTAGGAACATCTGCAATGGACCTTGTGGGAGTAAGACTTCAGCTCCTGAGATTTTGAGATTTGTTACAGCAATTAGGTTTATTCACCTTAACCAGTACTTGCCTTCTCTCACTGGGCCTCTTATAGCACTGGTCAGTACTGACTCCACCCTCCTATTATGATAGCATGTAAGGGGTTGAACAGAGTCCCCCCAAAGTACACATCCTCATAGAACCTCAGAATGGGACAGAAATGAGGTTTTTACAGATGTAAGTAGTTAAAGGCTGAGATGTATCTGGGTGGGCCCTAAATCCAATGACTAATGTTCTTATAATAAGGCCATGTGAAGGCAGAAGACAGCCAAAGAGAGAAGGAGGACAGGTGACAATGGAGTAAGGGATTGGAGTGATCCAGCTATGGGACAGGACCACCAAGGATTGTTGGAGCCACCAGAAGTTGGAAGAGGCAAGGAAGGATTCTTCTCTAGAGGCTTCAGTGGAAGGAGGCCCTCCTGACACTTGATTTTGGACTTCTAGCCTCCAGAACTGTGAAAGAATAAATTTCTGCTGTTCTCAGCCACTGACTTTGTGATCCTTTGTCAAGGCATCTGTAGAAAACTAATACATCCTCTTCCCTTGGTTAGCATGACACCACACTCATGATTTTTCTACATGTACGCCAATCGCTCGCCATTACCCTCAAGTTGAAGTCTAAAATACTTAGTATACATTTGCTAAAGACTTTGATGGCCTCTGTTTAACTCTTTACTCTTATCTCTTACCACCAGGACCTTCAAACCCTATGCATTTACATAAACACTTCATGCTCTCCTTTGCTAAGGTTTTACATGTATTGTTCCTTCTGCTTGAAATACTTTTGCCACTTTTCTGCCCTGTTAATTTTGCCAACAGTTCATGTGTGACCCTATCAGCTGCCCCAAGAACCCTGGTCCCTGAGTTTGGGTGAAGAGCCTCCCTGTGGGTTCTCATAAAATCTGGTGTTTGTCCTAATCATGGGATTTATTGCTGTAACACCTCTAGATTTCCTTTCAGTTCCAGCCTGTCTTGCTCACTATTGCATCCCAAATGCATGAAAGAGAGCTTGTCTGTCATTCAGCCATACCTAATAAATGAATGAGTTTTGTAGGACTGGGGAAAATAGAGCATATGGAGTCTAGAGATTAGATTCAAAGTTTAATAACTGACAATTAATAAGAAAGTCAAGCAGAAAATTGATGCTGCTTAATCTTCCTTAGAGATTATTTGTACTTGGCTCCTCTGCCAAATACCATACTGTTTGCAATTATAGCTATAAAACAACCTTCTTTCAAATACTGTTTCCTTCTATTATCATTAGTGTTGAAAATTGGGCAGGATTTATTTCACATATTACAATGCAGAATTTGATGTTGTTTTTATGTGAACATAACTGCTCTGTAGAACCTTAAGCATTCTTCTCTATTAGAATTGGCAGACAAGAGGTTATATAAACTTGTGTCAACCGAGAGGTGCCCAAAGCTTTGCTATTGAAGTAGAGGGAACACGGGGCATCAGATGGAGTATAAACTCCCCCTGCAGAATGGCTTAGACCCAGGATGGCATTCTTTCTTATTATGGTGCTACCTTGTAACCACAAGGCTAGTGGGAGCTCCTCAAGGCCAGGTGTGCTGCCCAAGGTCACCCAGCAGGTTGGGTTTGATGTGGCATCAGAAAGCAGGTGTAGGTGTCTTTCTTTCTTAGGAGTCCACACTGGCTCCTGAAATCCCGGGCCTTTAAACAAGTGACAAAGAACCTGTGCTAACTAATAAGGTTGGATGCGTCAGTGCACTTGACCGTGGAAGGGACGCCCCCAGGAATGCCTCTGCTCAGTGTGCACAAATTCAATCCATGCAGGGCCGGACTGCCTGGTGCTCACTCTGGTGCCCAGCTGCTATTCTTTGCCACCGTCCTCTCTGTGCCCGCCCTGCCCTGATTTCTGACATGGGAGGCTGCAGGCAGGTCTGCTAGCGGCTCACCACGGCCGATAAGGGCTGCTGAGATTGATGCGGTGCTTAGTGCATTTCAAGGTCCTTACCTGAGTTAGCTCGTTTACTCTTCCACCGGCACCCCCAGGAAGATGCTGTTCTTACTCTCTGCTGACAGTTCAGGGCCTGAGATGCAGAGGGCTCCAAAGATTGTCCTCCAGCCTCGTGCCCTCCTGCCCTTCTAGGGTCCCTAAACAAGGCATCTCCTCTGGCTGGGCCCCTTGCCACAGGGTTCCTGTTTCAGAATGTATCCTCTTTAATGGTTCTTTTCCTGGACACTTCCTCAAATAATTCCCACTTAAGCTTAGTTTACAAGAAATACTTCTTATATTTATATGAGAATTTGAATTATGCATAGAAGGACAGTGCAATGATCACATTTGGAGTAAAAAGAAACATCCTTATAACTGTGAAACACTTGGGTTTGTATTCAGCAGACTACCCAATAGACCCCAAATTCTTTACTGTGTATTTTCGCATCCATTTGAATGTGTCCGTCACAGTCTGCTGAGGTCAAAGTGAGACGAGGGCAGGAAGACACTCTCCCGGCCACGAGGCTCATGTCCTGATGTTCCATTCAGCACCCTCGGTGGCCCGCCCTGCCCCACACACGCTGCGCCAGCGCCAGCCCTCGCATCCTGTTTAGCGGCAGCCTGGGGCCATGCAGAACGTGCCTTCAGTTTCTCGGCAGCACAGCACCAGCAGAGGCCAAGCGCGCAGGTCTGCCTGGCATGTTTTGAAGCAGCCGAGAGGAAGCACCGGCCTGCACTTCCGAGAGCGGCCGGCTTCCTGCGGATCTCCCAGGGCGAGGGCCTCAGTGACAGCCACTGCCTGTGGGAGGCTTCCGAGCCGCCCTGCCCTCCTCCGGCCTGCCCTGCCTTCCGCTGCGTGGGGACACACAGGAGCCACGCCCCGGAGGCTCAGCGCCGATGCTCGGGTCCGTAGGGCCGCCAGGGGCAAAAGGGGTTCAGGGTTTAAGATCAATGCTTGCTGCTAAAAGGTGTCTCCAGTCCTCTCCAGGCCTTCTTGCTTGTGGCTAGGAGATTTCATTCCTTCAACAAGTTTTCTGAGCACCCACTCCCCAAGGGTCTCAGGGAAAGAGAAGTCCCTGCCCACAGGGAGCTTAGCCTCTACAGCTGGGGGCTTTACAGTAAGCGCCACCAATAGGTAAATTTTATGAACGATTTTAAAAAACGATTAGAGCTTAGTGAATTCAATACAAGCAGGGTGAAGGGAGCAGCGGGAGTGTTGCCATTTGGTGGAGTGGGCGGCAAGGTGAGGGAAGAGGAAACAGCAGCGCAGAGACCTTGAGGGGAGCGCATGTCCGAGGCCAGGGCCGGTCCATTTCTTCTCCACACTGCTGTGGGAAAGACGACTCTACTGCCTCGGGGGCCGCACCCAGGGGCTCCTGCCGTTGCTGAGTGAAGACGCAGGTGTTTGGGAGCTCCTCTGAGCTCGGCCCCTGTCCCCTCTCTGTCCTCCTCTTCTCCCGTGCTCCCCTCTCCCGCAGATGACCGCTGTACCCTCTGTGCTGCGAACTGAGGGTGCAGGAGCAAGGGTGCGAGAGGAAGCTCATTCCAGAGGCTGCAGCACAAGTCCCCTCAGGCTGCAGTGCCTTAAACAGCCACCCTTGACTGAACTCAGGATTCTCTGGCAAGTGGCTTGAGCCGGCCTGACAGGGCGGTGCTGCTGGGCGGGCGGGTCTCCCAGCCCCTGCTCGCCGTGCGTCTTGGCTCCAACAGCGCCTTTCAGCCACGCAGCTCTGCTCCTGGAGGGTAGCTGGTTGTTTGCCGAGGGGCATGGTGGCCCGTGTTCGGCAGGACGGTCAGGGCCCGAGGGTAGCAAGTGCTTTTCAAATCTCCACCCTGGCAGTGGCCACCGCTGCAGTCCCCGCGGGAGAGCACCGCAGCAAGGAGGCCTGGCACACTGGGCCCTCGCCGCAGGTGGCCACCGTAGCAGTTATCCAGAGTCCGGGGAGAAGGGGCGGCGTCTGGGACCAGGGAGTCACTAGAGATGGTGAAAGATGGTTGGACTATGACTGTCATTTGGAGATGGAGCCAACAGGATGTGCTGACGGAATATGAGAGAAACAACGGAGTCGAGGGCCACGCCACGGTTGGGGCTTGAGCATCTGAAGGAGCTAGGACTGGCTGGGCTGGGAGGCTGGAGGGAGCCTGGGGAGGAGCAGGGGCTCCCCCGGGACATGCCGAGCTGCACGAGGGAAACGTTGCGTACTCGACTGGCTGTCTCCATCCAGGGTTCAGAGGACAGGTTTGTGCTGCAGGCACAAATTTCAGCATGAAATTTCTAAAAGGACCTATAAACTGTGGGTTGGAAAAAAAACTGACTGCCAAGTACTTACCCTGCCTTTACTTACATGTCTCCAGTGGATTTTCATCTCAACTACATTCAACTGAGCATCGTTGAGAAGCTGTTATATATGGTATTCTATGGCAGCCCCAAAACTATTGTGGAAATAAGTGTGTATATAAGTACCCTTAATATAACTCTTCTATTAATAAGAATTATCTTATTCAAAAATAAAAAGTATCTTAAAGACTTCAATAAATTAGAAAGTTTTCTAACATGCAAATATAGAAATATTCACACACAGAGAACTGAACACTGCATTTTTGTAGTCTTTGTTCAGTTCCGGTTTCCAGTCTTGGGGCCACACCAACCAAGTAAACATTTCTTTCTTTCTTTCTTTTTTCTATTTTTTTTTTTTTTTTGCATAAAAGCACCTCAGCTTTTAAAAATGGAGATCATGTGCCCCTGAGATTTTTATCTTCAGTATGTGCTTACTCCTTTCAAGGAATTCCCACAGAGATCTAACCACCTGATTCAGATAATATGTATGCCCAAGTCATTTTGTGATCCCTCCAAGACAGCTTATGGGAGAGAAAGGAAAATCAACCTCATTACTTTATGGTTATATCTTGTTTTATTAATAGTAAACATCATTGCACAGCCTGATTATCTACACTATTCATCAGATTGTCACAGATGAGAATCTTTTGCTATTGAAGATATTGAAAATAATGTGTTTTAGATTCTAAAAGTAATTAATTCTAAAAGAGAGGCTGCCAAAAGTAGTCTGAGCAAGGCCACTTTGGAGGGGACAACTTCGGTTTGGATGTTTATTTGCACCCTGTTCTGGTTTGCTATTGTGGCCGTGATGCAAAATACCAGAAATGGATTGGCTTTTATTAAGGGTATTTGGGTACAAATTTACAGTTCTAAGGCAATAAAAGTGTCCAAAGTAAGGTATCAATACGAGGATACCTTCATTGAAGAAAGGCCAATGGCATCCGGAACACCTCGGTCAGCTGGGAAGGCATGTGGCCAGCGTCTACTGGTCCTTTGCTCCTGGGTTGAGTTTCAAAATGGCTTTCCCCAAAATGTCTCTGGATTTCTCTTAGCTCCTTTCTCTCAGCTCCTCTGCATCCTGCTTCTTTCTCCCAGGATGCTTCTAAGCATCTGGGGGTCCTCTCTTAGCTTCTCCGGGGCAAACTCTGGGCTTCATCTCTTAGCTTAACATCTCCCAACATCCTTCTATCTGCAACTCCAGGCGTCTCTAAGCATCAGCAAGCATCTGGATCTGTGTCAGCTCTTAGCTTCTCTCTTAAGTACTCCAGTGAACTAATGACGATCCACCCTGAAAGGGCAGGTCCACACCTCTAGGGAAAGAACCCAATCAAAGGTTCCACCCTAATCAACAGACTAATAAATCTGGCCCTACAAGATTGCATTAAAGAACATGGCTTTTCTGAGGAACATAATATATCCAAACCAGCATACACCCTAACAGCTGGAAGCTTCTCCCAGTGGTTATTTCTCTGCCCGCTAGGTTTCAGGCACTGTGCTCAAAGGGGCGCTCAGTTAATTTGGCTATAGTTGCCAACTTCACCAGTTGTCAGTTTAGTGGTGGTGACAAGGAGAAAAGCACAAACTGAATGTGGTGTTGTGGTTGTCATACAGGTGTGTGGGGAGTCCATGGAATTGGTGACAGGAGCAGAATCTTGTGACTGAGCAAAAGCAGACACAGGCAAGCTGGAAGGGGCATCTCAGGCAGAGGAAACAGCTTGTGCAGGTAGAGACAAGAACACAAGGTGTCTTCAGAAAGGCCCCACCTGCACTCCAGGAGTTAACTTGGTGAGTGAAACTATTTAATACTGTCCATCCAAATGTTGGAGAATGCCTATCAAAAATTGTTTTAGCTTCGATGTGGTTGGTGTTCTTTCTGACAGCACCAAGCTGACGCTGCTCCTTCGGGGAGCTCCCAGTATATGACAGGATCACGCCGTCACCTGAGAAAATAATTCTTATCTTGCTTTTGGTTCTGGCACGGTGAAATGTGTTAATTGCAAAATTTTAGTGGGTTAGTTTGAAATTTTAAAAAGTTGAGGAAGAGGGCTTTGTGAGTCTGCTATATTTGTAACAAAAAGAGTTGTGTTATTTTGCAGTCATACCTCATATACAAAGCTCTTTTCTTTCCTGACTATGGAATTCCGATGAAATGGTCTGCATTGCAGCTCAGACATGTCACTACAGGAGGATTTGGCTTACGGTACCACAAGGGATGGAAGTTACCCTGAGGAGATAATGCATTTCTCAAATGATGCTTGATAGAGAAGGACATTGTTCCTGGAATCTTGTTGAAGGATATTTCGTTTTGAGTGTTTGGTCTCTGTGAGGACTGCACAGTGCACAAGGCAATCACCTCAGCAGGTTACATCGTCAGCATGCAAGCGTTGTTTAAATAATTATCTCCCAATAAGCAAATATAATGCGTTATATTTGGCTTTTGTCTCCGTTACTACCATTGTTCTTGTTCTTAATTTAGAAGACTAGGAGCAGGGATGTCTTGGATGGTGTTTGGTATTCGAGTGTTAATGGGATATTACTGCCTAAATGAGGTGTGGGTTCATTTCCCATTAAAGCATAGGAAGCTTTACTTTTCTTGACTGGGCCTGTTTAGCTTCTCAGCCCCTCCTGACACATCCCCATGTGCTCACCTTAATCAAGCCAACCCCCGGCTTTCCTGGAAAAGCTAGTGCTCACTCATGCCTTTGTGTTTTACCCATGCTTTGTCGTTCTTTCTCCCTGGGCATTTTCCTTTATCTCTTGGCCGGGCCATATGTTTTACTTTTCCTTGAAGGTCCAGTTTCAAACTCAGTAATTTGTTTGTTCATTCATTAACTTATTCACTAATTCATTTAACATTTACTGAATATTTATCATGTGTCACACATTTTGTTGGGTGTTGGGGATGTAAAAGACATTGCTTCTAAGGCAACTGCAGGTGCCTTCAAGACAGACATATGCATAGAATTTACACAAAGCAGTGAGTACGTGCAGTAGTGATGGTTTCTGCACAGAGGATGGGATTGCTGAAAAGGAAATTAAACCCAGGAGGGCAGGGCAGAGTCATTATCTCCGGGACAGCTTCTTGACTCTGTCTTAACTGGGTGAGAGTGTCCCCCTCTTTATGGGGACCCCTTAGTACACCGAGTTGCTTCTCCCTCTCTCCTTGAACTGGTTTCTGATCCAGCACCAGTTTAACACATAGCAGCTCTTCAGTTTAAGTTCCCGGTTCAGTTCTTTTAGCTGGCTTTGAGTTTGATTTCTTTTCAGCCTTTGGTTAATTTTCTAACTAATTCAGAAAAATATTTGAGGTGGATTTCGGTAAAGGACCCTTAAAAGTAAAATTAGAAGGAGTGAGCAGCCAGAGGAAGGGAGGGAAATGACACCAGTGAGAATCTGTTTATATGCGTGGTGCCCTGAGCTTCTAGGCAACCACACTGCTCTATCGATTTTGCCATGGACTCTCCAATTGGAGTCTTATTTTAGTGTTGGTTGGCACAGTGGTAAAGAATAACACAGTTACTGGTCAGAAGCAGAATATGGGCTGATAAAAAGTTTTCAATGACATGTCCTCCAGAATTTGTAGAAAATTGGGGATTATTAGTTATGAATTCTACAGTTCACTCTTCATACCTCTACCTCCTTGGTAGGCCCCTGAAATTAAGGAACCAATTATTTTGTTTGAAGAATATAAACTAGCTGGAAAGACTAATGTCAGCAAGATGGTGGAGTAGGTGGATGGGTGGGGCCACACCTCCATGGAAATTATCCAGTGAAAGATCTCACCAACAGTTGAGTGATCACATCTCCACGGAAACATCCAATCAAAAGTCTGCAACCCAATCAACACCAATACTGTCCTGCCCACACAAGACTGCATCAAAGATAATGGTGTTTGGGGGGGACATAATACATCCAAACCAGCACAAGCTGTTTACAGGATACTTACCCTAAATGGATAGATGCAAATACATTAAAAGTGAAAGGATGGAAAAAGATTCCATACAAACAGTAATCAATCTTTTTTTTTTTTTGCTATTTCATGCAAACAGTAATCAATTATTTTT
>PVKY010003275.1:0-22214 GCA_004027775.1 Bradypus variegatus | reverse complement strand
ACAAAGATGCTTATTGTGGCATTATTTAAATATTTGGAAATAACCTAAATGTTCAACAATAGGGAAAGTAAAAGTAGTAAAAGTAAATTCTAGTTTGTCCTTGTGGAGTACACTCCCTTTATCCAGTGTATGGATGGATGAGTAGAAAAATGGAGAAAAGAGGCAGGGGAGTGATTTAGATGTTCTTTTTTACTTTTATTTTCTTATTCTTATGTTCACTTTTTCTGGTAAAAGGCAAATGTTCAAAAAATGTATTGGGGTGATGAACACACATCTATGTGATGGTACTGTGAACAATTGCTTATACACTTTGGATGATTGTAGGGTATGTGAATATATCTCAATAAAATTGAATTTAAAAAATTCTAGTTTGTCTACTCAACAGAATACATGTCTGAAATGTTCAGTTATCAAACATGTTTTAAAAGCTTAGGTCATGTTAAAATGTATTTTACATTTTTCTCAATTTAGTTACCTTGCAAATTAACTTGGGGAAAAAATTTGTTTTACCAGAATAGTTGTAAGTATTTTGTGGTTTTGAGGATGGAAAAAATGTTTTGAAAGAAGATCACACTCATTTTGTCTTCTTTAGTAAACTAAAAGAATGCTGTGATTTCTTGTAACATACTGCTTTAATAATTGACTGTTGGGAACTGTGTTTAGTTTTTGAATACATGCTTATACTAAGACAAAATTTCAGGCCTATTAGGTAAATAGTTGGCCCTATTTATAATAAAGAGCTCTCTAGAAACTATGGTAATGTATTAGAAATGAAATACTGTAATTTGTATTAGATGCATTCAGCCATAGTAACTTTTGGAGGGGTGGGCTTTTAAGGAATTAACAGCCTTTGAAAATCAGAAATCACATTAAGCTTTCTGAAGTAAATTTGAAAGTCAAAACCATTTGTTTGGGTATGAAATTACGTTTCCTTTAAACATTCTTATTTTTATTTTCAGAGTTCCTAATTTAATATATATGAGAGGATTTGTGGGAATTTTACCTTATTTTATTGAATAAATAATCTCACTCCTATTGAGTAGTTGGCATTTTAAATAGTTGTAAAATACAGGAACAAAATGGAAGAGTTGGGTCTGGCCTTTTTAAAATAAGTTTCATGCTAAAAGTCACTCAGATTACTAAAGCCTTTACAGAAGGTTGAGTCTGGTGGTAAAAAAATCTGTAATAAACTGGACTCCACCTCTATTCTCCTCTGACTCAACTCAGAATGGGACAGCGGAAAGCTAATCAGGCAACCCTCCTGGAACTTCTGTGTTTCTCAGATGGCAATGCGCACACATAAGTTTAATTGCCCCCAGTAAATTTGAAAAATGTTTATACATTATCTCTTTTGGCCATTCGGCAGTTTGGTAAGATTGATTCATTTGAAACTAATATGACAAAGTTGGATTTATTTATAGGTCTATAAAATTTAGTATCATTTGTATTTTGTATTTTGAGCATCTTTCATTGGATCTGACATTTAGTCCATGCACACATTGTTTTCTTTATAATAATTTTATGTATTTTTTTCTGATTAATTTTATATCCTTCCATCAAATTTCAAATACTTCAATTAAAAGCAAACTTTTCAGAAGATGATTATTTCTTTTCAAAGATACTCCAGAAAGATTCTTTAAATGTTAAAGAGGTTTAAACTTTATAAACTAGGAACAGTGTATTAATTTCCTTTTTGTGTGATGAAGGCAATACTCTTCCTCCCAGTGTGATTTCCCAGAGATGAAGGGTCAACTAATTCTAATAATACTGAATTATTATTTCAGTCAGTGCTAGACGAGATGATGGTGGAACAAACAGATCTTGTGCGTTTGCGAATGGTTAGAATGTCCAATGTGCCAGACACACTTTATATGGTCAATAATGCCGTGCCACAGTGTTGTCACGTGATCAGCCACCAGCAGATCAGCAGTAACCAGTCAAGCCCTCCTTCAGTTGTAGCCAATGAAATTCCAGGTAAGGCATTTATATTTAAATGAATAATTCTATTCTTTTTGCAATTGCTAATGTTTGAACCCTTCTATATATTCTAATTCTCTCCATGCATAAATACCCATTATGCATTTTTCTCCATAAAGAATAAATACTTCATCAGCTAAGATTTCTGTTTTGTGTTTCATTTTACATTATCAAGTTTATACAGTTTTCCAGTTTAGAGCAGTTTCACAACTTTGGCCCTATTGACGTTTAGGGCTGGGTAATTTTACATTGTGGAGAGCAATATTGTGCATTGTAGGGTGTTCAGCAGCATCCATGGCCTGTATTCACTAGATAGCAGGAGCACCAGCCTTCCCCAGCCCCCAGCCCAAGCTGTGGCAACCAAAAATGCTTCCATACATTGTGAGATGTGCCCTGGGGGGCAAAATCACTCCCTGTTGAGGACCCCTGGTTTAGAGGAATTCAGGTTTTTCATCACCATGGAGTGGTTCTCACATTTTAAGACTGTTTGGGAGAGTAATATGAACTTAACACCTGGTGAACTTCTTTGAATCTGCATATGCTCAAAAAGAATGTGATCCCCATTGGTTTCCTGGAGATCCAGTTTCCCAAGATCAGCTACGTGAAACTTGAAGTGCAAGTCTTATGATTTTGGGGGAATTGGCCATAGATGGAGGTGTAGGTGAGCATCAGTTAATGTTGACTTTAGCCAAAGGGCATTAGTGTCATTTTCTTTCTAAAACAATAGTGATCCAGTGGTCAGAAATTTATAGCTCTTGCCAGTTGCCTTTACAAGATTCAAAATAAAAAGCAAACTACGGCATTAATGGGGATGGTACAATTCATTTCCTCTGTCTCTGTTTCAATTAAAGATAAATAAAAGACATTGGGCAGAACTTTTAGTTGAACATATGCATTTTATTCCAGGACCAATATCTTTAATTAGCTGTTGCCTTATCAGTTTGGGTCCCTACACATTTACTTAAAGCATACAGTATGAAGAGGAGTATTTCTTTACCTGATTTGTACAGATTTTGAAGCTTTGGTAATTAACAATTTTTATAGGCTTGAATTAATACAATTGAATATTTGCACAAATTAATATTGGAACTGAACTTAAGCCCAAAGATACTCACAATTAAGCATGCTCAGAAAAATAAGACTTGTCTTTCTGTGGTTTAGCCAATGAGTCCCTATTTGGGTGTCATCATAGCTTCTTTCTTCCTTACCCACCTTTGAATTCTAAACTCTAGCCATGCCAGTGACTTGTACCACGCTGTCTCTCGCTTGCATGTTTACACATGCCTGGTCCTGCAGCTTGGAAGATCTTTACCCCGCTTTCTTTGCCTGGCTGGTTTCCTCTCTTTCTTTCAGAATTCACTCAAAATTCACCTCATCTAGGAAGCCTTTCCTGCTTGCCTTCAGTCTGGGTTGGATGCCCCTTTGAATCCCTTCAGCATCCTGTGTTATTTCTGTTCATGGGCATTTATGGCCCTGTAGTGGACTTCTGAACTTAGTTGACTTCAGTAAAGCCTGAGCTCTTTGAGGACAGAAGCCATGTCTTTCATTCTGTGAACACTAACACCTGATCCAATCCAATCTTGTGATGATAAGAGGTGCTCTGTATACAGCAATTATGTGTCTTGCACATAATAAACTGTATTTAAACTGAATTTAACTGTATTTAAGTCAGGACTTAAAACTTACTTGAATAAAAGAATGAATATTTTTAGAAGACTTATGAAATATCCTGAGATTTAGAACATGAACAAATAAAATTTCATTTGGGCTGTGAACAAAAATAATAAAAATGAGCTGTTTGGTTATATCAAGAGCCTTTTTTGACACAGTGAAATTTTAAAACCTTGAAATGTAATTAGAGATACATAAATTCATATGTTGCCAGGAAATTAAAATACTGTCAAAATTTTGTGTACAAAAATACTGAGGCAGAATGCATGCTCTCCCCTTGTGTTCATTGAGGGATCTTTTGTGTAGCTCATGTGTTTTGCCTACACACTGCTTTTCTTCTTCTAGTTCCTCGTCTCCTCATTATGAAAGACATGGTCAGGCGCCTGCAGGAGCTGCGACACACGGAGCAGGTGCAGAGAGCCTACGCGCTCAACTGCGGGGAAGGCGCCACTGTCAGCTGTGAAGTTCAGATCCGAGTGCTGAGAGAGTTTGGTCTTGCAGACGCCGCTGCGGAGCTCCTGCAGGTAAGAAGCAGCGTTTAACTGTACTTAAAAGAGGACACCTTGGTCGCTTTTCAGGGAGCATTTTAGACATTCCAGGGAGCGCTCACAGCATGCCTCTTTTTCCTAGGACATGCTCTTTTGCTGCCTCAAGAATTTTTGATAACCTGAAAGCACCTCCTGGTGAGGGAAACTGAGCACGGGTTCTGCGTTTACATCCTGGCTCTGCTGCTTACTAGTCGGTTAACTTGGGGCAAGTTACTTAACTACTCTGAGCATCAGTTTCCTTACTTATAAAAAGGATTGTTATGAAGATAAGAGGTTCTCTGTATACAGCAATTATGTATCTTGCACATAATAAGCATATAAAGGGTGATTGCTAAAAGTTCCATGGTGTGTATGTCCAACAGAGATGGCAGAGGAAGTTGAAAATTCCGACTCCACTGCTCTCTCCCCCTGGTTTCATCACTGGATTTCAGGTTTGGCCTACTACCATACTTAGATTTTCAGGATGTCCCTCTTTTTTCTCCATCCTGCCCCTTTTGCAAGAAATTTCTTGCCTGCCATTCAGACCCTTTAAGCATGCGAATTGAGGAATGAATGCTTTTCGTTTAACCCAGAAGGAAAAAAACCCACTCATTTCTAGTAATTATGAGGTACAAGAGCAATAACACTGGGCAGGGAAAGGAAGCAATAGCATTGCCTTTACAGTGAAGATAGACGTTGTAAGGTACTATGATCGTAGCCACTAAATCCCAGCCTAACACAATTTCATTTCATCTGGTCAAGTGATTGAGTGGTTTTCTTGCCACTGACTCCGGACTCCTTTAGCCTGAGTCTGTAAAAGATAAACGTGCGGTGGTGTTCTTGTGGTGAAACAGCAAGCCGTTTTAAGTTCTGGAGCTTCATTTTTTGCCGTAGGTTTCATCTCTAAAATACATGTAGTTTGGTTTTCAATTCATTTTTATTCCCTTTGCCATTCTAAATTGCATCTTAATTTAATTATGTTATCTAAAAATTTTATAATTTAAGTATTCTCATATAATATTTATCAAAACACCAGTCAAACTTAGTGGTGTATAATTTATAAGAAATTATTTTATGGTTTGCATTTCAGACTGAGAGCATGCAGATGTTTTGTCAGAAAGTTTTAGGAGGATCCTTAGTTATATACTTTTTCTTACTTTGGTGTTTAATGTTAATTTTACCTTTCTTAGCAAATATTATTTGTATTAGATTTTATTACCTGTTTTTACATTATTACAAAATCTTGCAAGAAATTACTGACATGTTTGATGGAATATTCAATCAAGAAGCTCTCTTTCATAGCAGTGTATTTGGTTATAACCTGTCCTTTTATATTATTATTAAAGTAATTTTTTTTATTGAGCTTCTGGACTAGAAAAATATGCTGCACCTTTTATTCTCACTGAATGTGGTGTTTTTTTACAGGAAAGATACTTATGTCCTTTTTTTTCTTTTTTAAATCTCCCTTAGAATCCTCACAAGTTCTTTCCCGATGAACGTTTTGGGGATGAAAGCCCGCTCTTGACGATGAGGCAGTCTGGCAGATGTCGAGTTAACAGTACACCTACCGCAGAAACAATGTTTACAGACCTGGACTCTCTCGTGGCCTTCCATCCACCCTTGCCCCCTCCTCCACCTCCATACCACCCCCCAGCTACTCCAATTCAGAACCAGCTCAAAGCAGGTTGGAAACACAGACCTTCTAGCCAGCATCCTTCACGTTCCTTTTCTTATCCCTGTAATCATTCACTGTTTCACTCCAGAACAGCTCCTAAAGCTGTCCCTCCTCCAGTCTATTTGCCCAGTGTTAAAGGAGCACCGCCGGACTGTACCAACACTGCAGGGCCGGGGAGACAGACGGTAGCAGCCGCTGCGTCAGCAGCAGTAACGTCCGAAAAACAAGTGGTAAGTCAACTTAGGTAACTAACTGGAAATAAAGAGTTTAAGGAATGTTAGAAGCAGTTCCTTTGGCCCCAAGTGCCCCACTAGTACTCAGCAGTGCCTGGAAGTGTTACTGACAAGACAAAAGCCTAGACTTTAGGTGTATGGAGAAGATAGTGCTGATGAATAGGAAAGGACAGGAGAAGAGAGACTGGAGGTATATTTGGTGGGAGTAGCACGGTTCCTTACTAATCCTTATTTTAATTGCAAATATTAGAAAGGAGTAGGGTTGCTGGACGATACAGTTGGATATAGCAGTTTCCTAATGTTCTATTCAAGCACTTGTCTAGAATCTGTGACTAAGTACCCAGATCTAAGTGCAAGAATCTGCTGTCCTACAGAATGCTTTGATGGAATGAGAAGGGGAAGTTCTTTATGGCTAAGTATACCATCAGGGACAAGGTAGCAGAAATCTCCCCACTCAGAAAATGGTCAGAAAATTAGTCTACATATCTCTGTCTCTGGCAAGCTCATCTATCAGAGCCCTTGTTTGACTCTGAATCACAGGAGTTAGTGCCAGTAGATATTAAGAGAATTTCTTGCTTGATTATACCACATTAGAGGCTGAATTTCTATCTTAGGTAATACATTTAGGGGGAAAAAGTGATTTTTAAGACTTCCTACTAAGCATTTAATACAGAGAAAACAAAAGATACATTTAGTTCAAGGAGTTCATTGAAACATTGCTTATTAGAAGCTACAGACTGATGTACACCTGGGTTCGAAGTGTGATCCTTCCTCACCTTCTTGCACTCAGCTTGCTCCTCTCCCTGCAATGCCCCCCGCTTCCCACACCCCCCAAAAGAAGCATCAAGAGTTGATAGTGTGTGATAAACCAAATTCCCATCCTGTTGGCCTGGCCTTGGTTCTACAATTGTGAAACTACTTTGTATTTTAAATCAAACTCCCTTTAAAGGTAATCTATTTGTATGTTCATTGCAGTCCTGATTATAATAGTGAAAAATGGGAAATACCCAAGTGTGCAGCAGTGGGAAAATGGTTAAATAAGTCATGGGTCATTAGTACAGTGGAATATTACACAGTGATTGACACAGGTGATTGCAAAAACAACTTAATGACAACTACATATATGTACTAAGTTTTCTGAAAAGTGATATATATGCAAAGATGCAAAGGGAGAAAGGGTGAGAAAAATATCTCAAAATGTTAACAATTATCTCTGTGGGGAAGGTAGGTGTGATTTTTTTTTTTGGCTTTATAGCTTTCTGTATTTTTATATTTCTTAAAAATAACCATGTACTAGTCTTATAATCAGTGAACATCATTTTTACAAAGAGGGATTCATTGGCCTTTTTTAAAAAAAATACCCCTCTCCCCCTTTACTCTGTTCGCAGTGTACGCAACCTGTGCTAAATGATCTAATGCCAGATATCGCCATGGGTGTATCCACATTGTCACTCAAGGACAGAAGGCTTCCAGAACTTGCTGTGGACACAGAATTAAGCCAGTCCGTTTCTGAAGTAGGACCAGGGCCTCCTCAGCATCTATCGTGTATTCCACAGAGGCATACACATACTTCTCGAAAGAAACACACTCTAGAGCAAAAAACAGATGCTAGAGAAAATCAGCATGAATATCCAGATTTCTATGACTTCTCAAGTGCTGCTTGCAGACCTTCTGCTCCTGCTCCTTGCAGACGTACTCCTTCACCTTCCCAAGGCGGATATTTTGGTCCTGATTTGTATAGCCACAACAAGGCCTCACCAAGTGGCTTAAAGTCAGCCTACCTACCTAGCCAAGCCTCTCCTAAAAAACAGGAAGAAGCTAGGAGAGAATATCCGCTTTCCCCTGATGGGCATCTACACAAACAAAGAAATGAGTCAGTACATCTTGATGTAGTCGAGCAACCTCCCCAGCGATCAGACTTTCCTTCAGCAGCCCCAGAAAATGCCAGTAATGGTCCAGTCCACTTCAGGGGACGAACAGCAGTAGAAACTGACTTGACTTTTGGGCTGACTGCTAACAGACCTTCACACTCGGCATGTGGCCCTGAAGCTCCAGAAGAGAGATCCAGTAGGAGGGTGGCAGACAGTGAGTCTCTGGGCCATGGAGCTCAGAGAAGTTCAGATTTGGAAAGGGAGGATTCAGTAAGCAGAGGAAGGAGGTCACCAAGCAAGCCAGACTTCCTCTACAAAAAGTCTGCCCTCTGAGAGCAACCTCCAAGTCCTCTGTGCCTGAGATGTGAAACATCCCATTTATGATGTAACCCAACAACTTACGGACCAGTTTATGGATGCCAGCTGATAATTCAGTTTTGCATTATTTTATACTAATTTTTTGTATATATTTGTTCATTAGGCGTAGCATGCTAAGAAGGTTATTTTGAATGCTGCATCTATTTTGTGTTTGATCAATTGTGTGAGGAAGCATTTTTAAGAGCGAGCAAGCTGGCACTTTTTTTTCTCTACAAAATGATGAATTTTTTTTGCACTTGTACATTTATTTTACCTGTATTGATTTTATATCAGTATGTTAACTTTATTGCCACATTTAAAGAACTGTATTTTCATACTTTTTTGCATTTTACTTTTCATCTCCCAATTTCCACGTGCATTGGATTGCACACTAAGATGTATTTTCTTATGAAATAGTTCTGTGTTTATTTTTTAATTATAGAAATTCCAAAGAACAGCACATCAAAATGCTCCTCTCTTTTCAGTAATTGTTTTAGTTCAGAAATCTTCCTGTTCAATCTCTATTAATCCCACGTCATTCTTTTGTAATAAGTCTTGGGAGCTGGTCTTCATTCCTTCGGCAGGAGTCCGCTCAGGATGCTGAAGTTTTCCAAGGTTCAGAAGAGAGCGTGGAAGGAGAAAAACCTTTCTTGTGGTACCAGCTGAAGCTGTTGCTTTGTTCACAATGTGGGTTCTGGTAGTATGGATTTAGAGCATCACTAAATCGGGTTCTAAAAGATCGGATTACTTGGAATTACAAAGCAGTAGAAATAGCAAATTAACTGAAAGATTTTACTGCCTGGATTTCTGATTCTGAGAGTCAACTCCCCAGCTGCAAGGGGTGACATGCCTGCTGCTGCCTTCAGTTGTCTTGCTCTCAATAGGAAAAAAAAACAAAAAACAAAAGGGCTTCAGTCTATGGATGTCATTTGGTGTTTGAAAGCATATTTTTTTAAAAAATGTTTTTCAAAGTGTGTCTGAACTTTGCCGTGCTACAAAAAGTTGTTGTATAATGCGTAATGCTTTGCCACCAAAAAAAGGAAAAGGAAAAATTTTTTTTGGTTAAACACTACACGTCCTACTTGAACTCCACCGGGGATGCTGGTTTGGGCATTTCACTGAACCACTGCAGCACATGGGATATTTTAAGATCCTCTCCCTTGGAAAGGCAATGGTGAGCTAAGGACTGTTTTTTTCTTACTCTCCAATGTAAATATATTAGTATTTGAGTTTTTTAAATTACATCAACATTATTTGAGCATTCACTTTGTATTTTTTACAAACACACATACACACACACAGCCGTAGCACTTAGAAGAAAAGAAACTTTCTGAACATTCCCTCATACAAAGGATGTTTGGAAACCTCTTTTCCATGTATGTCTATATATATAACTATAAATCACTCACAGTCACTCTGAAACTATGCAGGGCCAGGGAGCCTTTACAAGCTACCATATAAATGAGTTACATGCACTTTCAAGTAAATAGGTTTCTATTAGGTGTCAACAACTCTGATTTCTCCCAAAACTGTAGTTTCTCTTACAATCTTTTCCTATTTTACCCTGTGGATATACACTCAGGAATAATCTGACATTTAAAAAATTCCTAACAGTAGATAGTCTCAAAGATGGGACCCATGTCAGTGTATCTCTTTACACCGGCAAACTGCTTGCCTGACTAGTTAGCTGCTGCTAGTGCATCTGTCAGCGTGGGTGATGTTGCATCCCGCTCTCCAGTCTCCCCGAGTTAACGCTAGTCTACTGTAAGGGCGGCTGCGCATCGCCTTCAAGGCCCCTTTTTTAAAGGTAAAAAAAACATGCGACTCTGTTGTCATTTTTAGGAGGTTTGACTCTTACAATAGATGATGGTGTCTTTTGAAGCCCAATCTCTGTGTGTCTGTCTTAAGAAACAAAAGTTGTTGATTCCATGATACTCCTTATTGTGAATTTTTGTGGGTTAACATGAATTATTTTGATATAGTTTTAAATTTCTCTCTTGAATCAGACTGTACTAACCTGATCCTGCAAAGAAAAATGAATAGACCTAATCTGGGTGAGGGGGAAAAGAAGTTCTCATCTCTGACCTGGTTTTTTAAAATGTTAGAATACAGCTATTGATCCCACACCTTCATTTGCCTAAAAATTCATTGAACATTCTTTTGTATCCCAAAAACATAATTATAAAGATAAATGGCCACTGTTCATATTTTATTTAATTTGTGACATTTGCTATTAATAACTTAGTAGCTTACCTGGCTAAACTGTGTGTATAAAGGGAAACTTTGTTTTAATTTATGGGATTGTGGACTGATAGGACTAGCAGAAAGTAAAATGATGTGGTTTTTTGTGTGTTAGGGTGTTAGTGGACTTATTAATGTATCTTGTGGACTATGGTTAATATAGGGTAAGTTGAATAGCTATGTGCCTCTGGCTTTTGAACCCATCTAGTAAATCTTTTTTAATGCTGTATTAAGATAAATGTGAAGTCTGCATAAAATTGCTCTCAGAAAAAAAAATAGATGTATAATATAAAACTTAGGCCACAGGAACTGGCATTTTACTTGGTGTAGCAATTTGATGAGAACCAAATCAAAAAATACCAGCTCTCCTTTGGAGGCCACAGACAATCGGGCTGTTCAGACAATCACCACTTTCGTACCCACTGTGTGTTGAGGTTAGAGAATAACCGTTTAGCTCATAGAGTGGAAAGAGAAAATTCAAGTTTCTTAAAGATGCTGTTGGCCTTTTTCTTACGTTTTTGTTTTAGTTTTGTGGTTTTGATGAGTAATTTTTTAAGTTCAAAGTCCCCTGTGACTCCTAAAGAAAAAAATAGCAGCATGAGAAGTAAAAAATTATTCCTGAAATGTAGTTGTTTAAATTTTTCACACAACATATCCTTTCTCACATTCCCCCTTTAGCTTTTCCTAGGCACAAGTTCCTAGACTTTTAAGCTATCCTGACATTTTGATAAACAGTTAGATTTTAAGGAATTTTAGTGAGAGTTCTGTATATTTAAGTCTTTCTGTAGAACTCTGTGAAACTTTACCTAATTTTTCTTTGAGCTTCCTCAAAAAAAAATCTTTGTTTTTATTACAATTGTCATCCTTTATTGACTTTTCTTTTGATTTGATGTTCAAGTTCTAGCAGTGGACACACTACGTGTGCAAATGAATTACAGTGGTGATGCAGAATTTAAAGGGAAAACCACAGTGCGTCAGCACAAGGGGGCTCAGAGCTAACGTCCACGTCGTTCTCTAGAGGGGAAGGAGGAACATTTCTCAGTAACTATACTAGCAAAAGATGTAATTCCCTAACGTTTTGTTTGCTTTTTTAGGGAAAAATGAGTTTCATGAAACACTTGTGAGACACTTGTTTTTATCTTAGGACCGAATTCAAAGGGAAATACTTATCTGACTTTTTTAAATTATTTGGTTGACGTTCAACTTTCTTTGGTTATTAAAATAGCAGCGATGGGTGCTATTCCCAGTTCTGCGATGGTTTACTTTGCCTAATAAGTAATTTACTTTCAAACCTCACTACTACAGCTAATCTTACTTAAAGAGTTACTGTGCACACAGCTAAAAGGTATTTTACTATTTTCCATCAACACTGTTGTATGAACAATGTTTTATGAAATGTATTTTTGTCCTATAGTTTGCAATAGTTATGTAATTACTGTATTGGCAAGTCTTGTTTTTTTTCCCCCTCTAGAAAACCCTAAGACTGTGTGTCAACTTTCCATTTCTTGAGTATTACAAAGCTGTGGCTGTTTCTATAGAAAGAACACTTGCAAGTGTGTGTCTTGAAATTAACCTTCTGTGTTTGTTTGCTTATGTGGATTCTAAGAAGCAGGAAGGCTCTGGAAGCTCATTGTGTGCGCCTGCCGCCTGCACACTGGGCATCCTGCCCTTGGGGGTGGGGTGGCTGAAAGATAAAGATTCCTGAACTCTCCTTGCTGTTTATGTACCACATCTGTCCTAAAGAGAGGTGGTATCTTCTACAACACTGCATTTCTTGTGGTTGTGCTGTTACTGGTATAAAGTCAAGTGCCTTCAATGCTAAAGGCTCAGAAATTTTTCTTAAACTGATTTCATGTCCTATGCAAGTGTTTTCTACAACCTGCATAAACAGTACTTTGTAAAACTTGTTTACGCTTCAACTGTACATAGTGTTTTTTAAAGAAATATATAGTATTTTTATTTAGGTACCTCCAAACTTGAATTCATCTGTGTGAAGCATTGTAAAACAATACATTTCTCTTTTGAGTACCATTACAGTTGTACAAAGGTTTTCACTGGTTCTATTTTTCTACTGTTACTGAGGAGCATGTAACATTGACTTTATCCTACACATAGTTGGCATTTCAAATAAATGGCTTATATAGAACCTGCTGAGTTGGATACAGTCTGTTTTAGCAGCATAGCAGAAAGTCCTCAATTATAGAAATGATTATTCCCCCTAGGGTGGAATTAGAGGGGTGTTCTAGGTGAATTTACCCCCTTTCTAGGATTTCAAACATTTTAATCTGAATCAAGTTCATTATTTTCTGTTATTTCTGAGCAATTTCATTTTACAAATTTGAGGAAAATGTGATTTGCCTGGAGTCTTCAAAGGAAGTTAGGTGCCCCCCCCCAACCCACGGACCAGGGACCCGGAACGTGCAACGCTCTGTGCCCAGGGCAGGGGCAGTTTGCAGCAGCCCAGATGCCAGGCCTCTGCACGTCCAGAGCCTGGGTCGAGTCTGAGCTTTTTTCTCTTTCAGGCTCAGGCTTAATAATAATTTTTAATATGAAAGAGAAAATGGAGTCATGATCTACAGTCTCAGTTTCTGGAAAAAAAAATTCCCCAAATGAAAAGTCTTATAATTTCCATTTTTAAAAATTGCTATAAAATACCTCATTTTAAATTTGGTTTTAATCATTTCTCTAGTAAGTTCTGTCCCAGCACTTCACTCTTCCTGCCAGGCTAGGCACAACTTAATTATATTTTGTAACCATCTTAATGTTAACTGGAGAATCAAGGTAAGATAAAATCTGAGGGTTTTGTGGGTGAGCTTCTTAAAAATCTGAAAAATAAAATTTAATAAATCAGCTTTCATTTCTGAATTTGTAGGTTATCCCTGGAAAAAATGAATTCAGGCTAGCTTGACAAAACAAGATATCTGTTCTCAGGAACTGTAAACTCTTAACTGGAAATAACTTGTGCCCTAAAAACAGTCAAAACAGTACAGGGCAGTAGGAGAGCATCAGGGCTGAGGGGAAGGCAGGTTGAAGTAGCCCAGGAATGAATGGGAGGAGTCTGGTGAGAAAAATGCTGGATTCATTGCTAAGCACTTTATATATTCTTCCCTTGAATCCTTCAGTGAATTAGGTGCTACTTCCTTTAATGCTTTGTGAATTGGGTATGATTAGGGCCATTTTACACATGAGAACACTGAAGCACAGAGATGCTGAGTAGCAAATCAGCCACCTCGTAATTTGGCGGATCCTGGCCTTAGACCCGGGCGTCTGGCTCCAGAGCCTAAGCTCTCGCTGTGTCACCTCTCCATCATCCATCAGCGTTGTGCTGTGGGCCAGCGAGCAGGGTGGGCCACGCAAGGGGACTGGAACGTGCCAAGAGGCAGAGGTAGGTACAGGCATGGCAGCCGTTTGTTCTGCCAGCATTCCTTCACCCAGTGTTCACTGAGCAACTTCTGTCTGCCAGACACTGTGCCAGGAACTGAGGCGAGAGTAATGAAAAGACAGTCACAGTTAGCCCTGGACACTAGCAGGGTCTTGAGGAAGAAAAGCCACTGAGTACTTACAGAGGTGGTCCTGGCGATCTGACTGTCCTGGGGGTTGTGGGAGTGACCTTCGAGGTGCCCGTGAAGACAGAGTCAGGACCACAGGGCAGGGAGGACAGGAGAAGGGTCAGGGTTAAGGGGAAGGACAGACCGAGGCAGGGAGGGCTGAGCCCTCGGGGAACTGGGGCTTCGTGGTTGGGGTGAGAAATGGGTGGGGGCCAATCTAGCCAGACCTTGAGGGGCAGGATAAGGATTTTGAAGTTGGTCCTAATAGCCACAGGAAGCGGCTTTAAGCAGGGGCTCGGGTCGGCATATTCCAAGTCATTGGCCAATGTGTGAGAAATGGATGGAAGAGGATTCAGGAAACCTGGCAGGAGGCTGTTGTGCAGTCGGGATTGCAGGGAACAGTGAGAGGAGGAGGACAGGTTCAGAATATGATCAGTGTCTAATATCTCCATGACTGAGTGATTGGATGTGGGGAGAGAGGAGGAGGAGGTGGCGGATGCAGGAAGATCATGAGTTGAGTGTTGGTTAACTTGAAAGTAATTGAGAAGGAACCAACTGCCAAAATAAACGTCCTTATATATGGTGGCATTTAAAGTCTTGGGAGTCGATGGGGCAAGTAAGACAAAAAAGAGGACCCAGGAATCTACATTTACCAGTCAGCTAGAGGGAGGTGCTGGCCAAGGGCAGCCCACCAGGCAGGGAAAACTAGCCCAGTGGGGCTCCTCAGAAGGCTAGGGGAGACTGTTTTAAATAGGGAATAAGATCTTCAGAATGTATAAAGTGAAAAAAGCAAAATGCAAGACTGCATATGTATGCCGTGGGGAAGACAAGGAAAAGGAGATACAGAATAATCTTGTGTGAGCATAAAAATTTCTGCAAGAATCCCCAAGTGGTAAAAGATCCTCCTCCGGCAAGAAGCATTGGCAGTCTGGGGTGGGGAGAGCTTTTGCCTGTGTACATTTCGTAATGGTTGAATTTTTAAATTATGTGCATGTATTTTTTCAAGGTAAAGTTAAGAAATTAAGGATCGGTTCCACCCCCCTCCTCAAATGTTGTTTCTATGCTGCTCAGAGGTTTTGGAAGATCAGGCTGCAAAAGATGCTTAGGGGTTGGCAACGTGGAGAAGCTGAGTGAGGGGAGGCGGGGTGGGGAGAAGCCGTGGGGGCTGGTGAAGTGAGTGGGAAGTGGGAAAGGGGAGACAAGATGTGGAGATCACGTTTTTGAGAAGAGAGGCTGGAACTGAAGGAGTTGTGAGATGTGAGGGGGTGACCGGCGGACTCAGAAGCTGGCTGGGGTCATCGCTACCCAGCCCCCTCCCCGTGCCCTCCATTGCCCCATCTCCTCCAGGAGCCCGCAGGAGGCCCAGCACAGCCTCACCTGGGCTCATCTCCCCACAGGCCATGTGGAAACGTCCTTAAGGACTCAGTTCCGAGCCGTGGTGCCTGGGAGGTTCAGAAACCATGGAGCCGCCGCTGGTAGTTCCCTTGACAACGCAGAGTTACCGGAACCTACCACCCCAGCTTAAAAACACAAAAGCAAATGAATTGGGAGGTTTGGCCCTTTCCAGTGTTTAGGCTCCGGTCCCTTTCTCAGTCACCCTGTACAGATGGTCAGCGGGATGCCGGGTCCCTGGTCACTGCCGCTGCACCCTCGGGGTCCCCGGGGCCTCCTGGCGCCTGGCCTGCCTCGAGTCTCACTCCTCACATGCGCTCGGCTCCTCTGGGTTGGAGGGGTGGGAGGGATGTGCTCTTGGCAGGAAGTGAGTGGCCTGGCAGCTGCAGACCTTGCACTGCCATTGCTCTCCACGTGACGATGATCCTGCCGTCACCTCTTCACCCACCCAGCGGGCCCCTCACATCTGCATGAGTCTTGTCACGGAGCCCTTTCCCTTCAGTCCCACCAGCACCCTGGGCCTGGCCTTTTCATCAGCATGAAATGTCACCACCATTAAATGTCATCACCAACATTAAAATGCCCTCGTCTGAGGTCTCCCCAGTGGTGCAAACCGCACTGCCTTTCAGAGCCTCTGATTTGGGGGTCAGCGATGCTTGTCTCTAAACCCTGGGGAATCTGCGTCCATAGAGGCTGGTGTCCTCATGCACAGGTGACCGCTGATGGCAGCAGAACTTCAGGGACCAAGGAAGCAGAGACGGGAAGTCCCGCGGGAGGAGGCCTGGCCCGGAGGCCCGCTCAGACCACCAGGCGGGTCTGGAGATGACAGGTGTTCCCCACTGAGCCCCTAGTCCTCAAATCTCCTGAGCAATGGGTTGTCCAATTCCCATTCTCAGCTGGAGAAACGTCTCCTCAATCCCTGCCTCTCAAGACTGCTTTCTGTGGGCACCCGTGGACCTTTACGCTCACCTCCCGAAACCCATGACCCTTACGTAGCTCCGTAAGTACCCTCCGTTTCCACGGTCTTCCACTAGATGAACCATAAATGCCTCCCTGACCTCCGTGAACTGCAAGCATTTGTTCTTCCTGTTTCCCCACGTTCCCACAGATCATGCCAGACCTCCCAGGATTCCCCAGTTAGTCTAGGGGTGGTGACCCCTGAGAGCCTGCTCTTTGCACACTGCCGTCCATTGACCCCCCTTGACCCCTGTACTTGCCACTCTGGCCCCCCCGGGTCACACGCAGCCCTCTGGGAGAGCCCCTCCCATTACCCAGCCTTCCTCTTGAGCCACTTCCCCACCCTCCCCAGTCGCCCCACCCACCTGAGGTGACCTTATTCCGCCACACCACCGCCATCCCCCATTCTCTTCTTCCTCTCCGCCTCTTGCCTTTCCCAAGTCCCAGCTCTCCGTGTCCCCTGCAACCCTCTCCCAGGTTGTGGGCTCACTCTCCCACTCTCCCTGGGCTTCACAGTCAGGAAGGGCAGTGGGTGGCCCCCTCCTTCTTGTAAGCCCCTAGCACCTCACAGCTCCCCCCACCTGGCTGTCCCATGCTCACCCTGGTGGCTCCCATCCCCTGGCACACCCCGGAGGCCTGGCCCCCGGCCTCACTACCCCGAGCCCGGCCATCATCCCAGGCAGCGGCCTGGACCATCTCCAGCCACTGCTCTTCCACTTCCGCCACCCACTCCTCGCCACAGCCCTCCCCTTGTCCCCAGGATGCCTCTACCTTGGAAATCCTTGCCTCCCTTCCTGCTCTCAGACCGCCATCTCCTTGGATCCTCCTGGCAGAGGGCCCTGACCTCCTTACACCCACCCCCTGCTCACCAGCCCTGCCTGCCCCTCGTCCTAGGCCAGCCCGCTCACCTTTGACCCATTCTGGCCAAACTCAATCCATAAAGAATGGGCACCTCCATCTCGTGAGCCTGGCCCCAGCTTTGTGGAATAGCTGAAGACAGTCGCAGCCACCGCCCCCCATAGTCACCAAGCCCTTCGAGGCCCTGGCCTTTGGGGTCATCCTTCACTTCCCCTCCCTGGGGCTGCTTCCCAAGCTCTCTCCTCTCCTCGCTCCTCACACTTGGAAAGCAGATGCCTGCAGATGGGAACTGCCCCAGTCTTTTGGCCCTCAAGCCAATACCCTAAGTTGTGCCCTCCTTCTGTCCCCCAACCGCTTTGGGCTCTGGGGTCCATCCTGTCCCACCCCCTAACAGCTCTTCCTTTATCAGGAATCCACTGTCACTGGAGCTCCACCTTCTTGACAGTAGTGTCTCCTTCCGTAAGAATTTCCATCTGCCCCCGTGTCTCTCTATTCTTTATAAAGAGCATCTCCCTAGACCTACGTCCTCCTCCCACTCCCATCCCGTCGTCCTTCTTCTCACAAACTGCTTTAAACGGTTGTCTCTTCTCGTAGTCCGCACATCCTCACCTCCCACTTCTTACTGTTTGCAATCTGGCTTCTGCCCACACCACATGCCGAGACGGCAATTGCTGAGGGCACCGTCGGCCTTCCTACTGCTGTAAGAAGTACAGCAGTACTTTGGTGGGCACAGTTGACAGGGAGCATCTGTGCCCGCCCCTCACCTTCCTTCCAGGTGAGGGTCCTGCAGGGAAGTGCTGCTGGCTTCTCCACGCCTCGCTCCCTTCCAACTTGCTGGGGTGCCTATGCGTTAAGGACCAGGCTTGAGAGGCTCTGCCCTGCCTTTAGCCTTCTCTCCCTCTCTCCCTCCTCTTGGCTGCTGCCCAAGATGACATCAGCTCTTAAACCGGGGAAGCTTAGCGGCATGGACCCTGCATTTTTACCCCTGCAATGGTGGGGGCCTGCTGGCAGGTAAATCTGCCTAATCCTGGGGTTTGATACTAAGAGCCCATTTAGCCACAGATTAAGCCACATTTATCCACATCGGCTTTATCAGAAATAAAAGGGGAGGGGGGTCTTGATCCATCAGTCTTACTCCTTTGCCTCATTTCTCAGTTGTTTTAGAACTTGGCTTAGGAAGAGGGGGCTATTGGGCACTTTTAAACCCTAAAAGACTCTTTATCCCACTTGACATTGTCACACACCCTGCCACACACACACACACACACACACAGCAAGCTTCTGGAACCCGAGGCTCCCGAATTTCCCTCTGCCTCTCTGGCTGCCCTACTTAATCTGCTCCTTGGCTTCCTCTATCTCTGCCACCCTTCAGTGCTGGTGTCCCCTGGGATCTGTCCTCAGCCCTCTTTTCTCCTCACTTTTCATATCCCTCCCTGGGAGAAGAGCTCACTCATTCCCAGGGCTTCAGTTCCTACTGGTGCTAACTTCCAGATGTTTATCTCAAGCCTTGAGCCCTGGACTTCAGGCCCATATACAGACCACCTCTGCCTTTTGCACCCACTCGTCACCTCCCATTTCCTCCCTAAACCTGTCCTGTGCCACGACAGAACCCTTTGTTCCTCCCCAAGCTCTTCAGTTTTCAGCTGAAAGGTGGAGTCTCCAAGACCTGCAGCTTCCTGCCTGGGACTTGGTCTTCCTTGGTCACTGGGGGCTCTGACGGGTTGTCCCTTTGTCTTACACGCCACAAGCTCCGGCAGCAGCCCCCAGCCCCCAGCAGGCTTCCTTCTTGGACTAGGTCTTCCTTCATGTTGACGAACACTTCACCCTTTCTAATGAGTCCTCACGTTCCAAGAGGCCCTTCCCATCTCCGCCCGGGAAGCCGACCTGTGTTGGTAGAACACTCCACACTCGAGGGGAGAACACACAGGCTACTGAATGAAAGGTTATGGAAATAGGACCCCCTAGGCGTGCAGCTCTGAGTTGCAAAGATTCAAATGCTAAATATAATACCCAGCACCCCCAAGGACAGGGGAGGATGGTTTGGGTCCCACGATGCCCTGCCAAGCACCCATTTGCTCATGGGAAGATGCTCATTGTGGGCCCCCCATGTGCCAGGCCCTGCCTTGGACAGCGAATGGCGAGGACAGGAACAACCTCTACTTTCACATCATGGGGTGTCATCTAGTTTCATTTGCAAAATATTTCCACCCCAATTATTTCACTTGTGTCAGCATCCTTAACCCAAAAAACTCATGGAGTTGAATACATGTCAAGAGACTTGGGTTCCACCTCTGCCTTGCTGAGTTACTGTGAGCTAGTCTCTGCTCCCCTGAACCTCAGTTTTCTCATCGGCCAGGTGGTAATAAATGGTTAACATCTAGTGGGCGCTTTCTCTGTGCTGGCACCTAATCCTCACCACAACCTGGTGAGGGACATGAGTATTATCCCACTTTGGCAGACAAAGAAACCAAGGCACGGAGACTAACACGGCCAGTGAGATCTGAGGACAGGCCTGTCCAACCTCGTAGGTGGCTGCCCCGCTACACTGTCCTACTGCTCTTGTCCCAGGGTTCCACTGAGAGCCACCAAGAGTCACAGTAAGCCTCAATGGACTTTTGTAACTATTCATTTATTCCTTCCACCAAAGTTGCCAGGTCACAGAGATGGTGATAACAGCTTTTTACTCTGACTCCAACTCCAACTCCATTCGCAGCCTCTGACTCCAGCATAGCTCAGGGCCTGAGCTAGGGTTGGGCTCTGTCCAAAAGGCTGTGGGTTTCCTTTTGCCATTAGGCTGAGACAGTCGAGGGCAGGATGCCATTTCCCTTGCATTTCCCACAGCTCCTGGTGCCCTGATCTGAGTCTACACAAGCCATCAGCCCTTGCGGCTACCACGTTCTTCCTCATGTTCTGTGTGGTACTTCTGGTGGGTGGAGACAGGCACCACTTCGGTGTCCCCCTCTATTCCCAGCTTCTTGCTCAGGCGGCTGAGCTGGAGTCGTGTTTCTTGGAAGGTTTAGAAAATCTCCCTGGAGTGGTTTAGATGCTGCAAGAGGCGAATTCAGTCATGAAAATCCAAGTTAATATACCAAAACAAAACACGCCAAGAGTGCAGTGTCCTTCTTACCCCAGGGCAATATATGACATGCTGTGATTTAGGCAAAAGCTGTCGGCATCTTCCTCCTTGATTTCTGCTCCCAGGTGCTCCCCCTTTAGTCAGACCAGGCTGGAGGAGGAAAATGAGCAAGGCGTGGGGTCACATGGGGCTGACGTGACTCTGGAGATCACCATTTACTAGCTGTGGGTCCTCAGCCTCTCGGAGCCCATTTCTACATCTGTAAAATGGAAATGGACCATCATCTTCTTAGGGTCATTGTGAGGATTAAGTGAGATAATGTAGGCAGCTGCTCCCAGCCCAGGCCTGGTGCTCAGCACACTGCTGACCGCATGTATGAGCATGTCCGTTTGTGTGGTTAAGGAATATTGTATGGCAGGCACCAGGCTGGATCTAGGACCACCGACCTCACCAAACTTAAGAGTGTTGGAAAGAACGCTGTAGTAAATGCTCACACGATTGTGGAGGAGAAAAGAACTTATTCACGATCTTGGATGAGCACGCGCACTACCAGAGAAATATGGCAGGCACGCCGAATAATAGAACACAGCAAAATGTATATCCTAGGGCTCGCACGCAAGTCCCTCCCCTGTTTCTCTATTGGCTGAGTACTCCAGAGGGTACAGCCTATCCCAGAGAGCTAACCAGTCTGCCCTTGGGAAGGAGCTAGCTCCAACTCAGGGCTTATGTCAGGGGCTCTCTCTTTCCCTTTAACCTTGGAGCCCATTTGAGCCAGTCTTCTAGTTTCCATTTTCCCTACTCCATGTTGCTTTTATGTGAAAGCTAAAATTAACCCTTTCTTACAGTGGGGAGACAGGCATTGACCAAATCAACTCACAGAAAAACATTCTTGCCCGCCAGTCTAAGTGCTATTCCAAAGTGAAATATCAGTGGCCTGAGTATCTTACCACATTCACGACGTCTCGGGTCTTGTCTTCTCCATGCACAGTAGGTCACTGATGGGGAAGAGATGCTTTGCAGGGGCAGCAGGGAGCAGGAAAGGCTCAGGCTGCAGCACTTCACTGCAAATGGACCAAGGGAACGTGGCAAACGAGTGGCTTTTGACTCTGCAGCTTTTGTAAATAAACCATGTAGAAAGGGTGCATTTACCATGCTAAAGCAGCTCCCGTTCTTCCCAGTTGCTGCCCCGTACCATTTATAGCACTCAGCTTGCGGGGTGAGCTTTCCCCACAGGTGGGCCCTGCTGTGACCCTGGGATGGTTACTCCATTGCTCTGTGCCTCTCGGCTGGCCTCTGTAGGCTGGGAACAGGCTGGGTTGTACCTGGGGCCAGAGAGGACGTAGAAGACAGAACACAGGCCACTTCTCCCCCTGGCTCAGGGCTCCAGGGCCCCCCAAACCCCAGGGGACCTATCGTGTTCCACCAATAGTGCTAGAGGTGAAAGGAGATAAAATAAATGGGTTGGTTGTAGGCCGTTTCATTTCTCCCTTGGGAGGCCAAGGGAGAAGCCAGAGGCGTCTAGCCTCTTTCCATAGAAAAAGACATCAAGGACTGAGAGTTGGGAGTGAGTGCCTTATGAGAGATGGAGCATTCTGTTACTAGAAGTGTTCAAAAGTAGATACCAGAGACTGCATAACTTGGCAAAAACTGGAGTGGCCAATGACTGTTACTAAATATACAAATATAAAAATGTTTTTGCATATGGGAAAGCAAATGACTGTTAACCATGTAGAGAGGTGAAAAAGGGTTGGTATTCGGAAAAAAACATAAAGCAGACTCGAGTCTATTGTCAACAATAACATTGTACTATACCTCTATTAAATGTTACAAA
>PVKY010003274.1:0-22214 GCA_004027775.1 Bradypus variegatus | reverse complement strand
ATGTCTTCTATTATTCCTTCTGCCCCCTTTCCCCTCTCTTCTCCTTCTGGAATACCCATAACACGTATATTTGTACGTTTCATGTTGTCACTCAGCTCCCTAAGACCCTGCTCATATTTTTCCATTTTTTTTACCATCTGTTCTTTTGCGTGCATGAATTCGAATGACCTGTCTTCCAGTTCACTGATCCTTTCCTCTGGCTGTTCAAATCTACTGCTGTGTCCTTCCATTGTGTTTTTCATCTCCTCCATTGTGGCCTTCATTCCCATGAGTTCTGCCATTTGTTTTTTTAAGTTTATGAATTCTTCTTTATGGTCACGCAGTGTCTTCTTTATATCCTTCAGCTCTTTTGCTAGATCTTCCTTATCCTCCTTCATTTCACTGAATTTATTTAGCATTAGTTGCCTCAGCTCCTGTATCTCAGTTGAGCTATTAGTTTGTTCCTTTGGCTGGTCCATATTTTCGTGTTTCCTGGTATGGCTTGTTATCGTAAGTTGTCTAGGCATCTGATTTTCCTGATTAGTTTATTTTGGAGCTTGTTTTCTATCTCTTACCTAGGGGTTTTCTTGTTGGTTAGCTTTGTTCTCTGGCCTCTGTTATTCAATTCAACTTATTCTAGATATCTAACTTAGGTTCTATTTAGTTGATGAAAATTTTTCCCCTCTTGTTTTTTGTTTCTTGCTCTGCTCTACGTAGCCTTTTTGTGAATGGGTATCCTCAGATATGGTCGACCCTAGTCAGATTTTCCCAGTCTAGTGAAGCCCGGGTCTCATTGGGAGTGTATGGAGTTTTCAATGTTCGCTGCGATCTCGGCTTTTCCTCCAATTCCAAACTTGCATCCGATGTGTGGCTGGTTACTGGACAACCCAAAAACTCTGTTTCACATAGTTCTTGGGTAGTTGCCAGCTGCTCTGGGCTCTGTCCCCGGCGGCCACGGCGGCGGCGGCTCCTCTGTGGGGCTCCAGCGGCATAGGCGGTGCGGGCCTGGTGGCGGTGGCATCCACCCTAAAGCCCTGGGGGCGCTGGGGCGGCGAGTGCTCACTCACCTCTGGCACCACAGGCTCAGGTCCCGGTGCAGGCGGCGGCGGCTCCTCCGCGGGGCTCCAGCAGCGCAGGCGGTGCGGGCCTTGTGGCGGCGGCCTGGAAGCCCGGGTAGGCCCCGCCCGAAGCCTCGGCATCCCCGGGCATCTGTCGCCCGCTCCACTCACTCTGCCGCGCTGGCCCACGGGCTTCCGGGCGCCCGTCTCCTTCCTGCTCCTAAGTGCGCGAGGCTGCTCTGGCGGGGGCGGCGGGGCGGGGAGGGGAGGCGGTGGGGGCGCTGCGCCTGCGGCTGCGGCTCCGGCCGGTGGCTCCGAGGCCTGTCGTCCGTCCCTTAGCGGTGTAAAGCTTCCGGCGGTCTGGGTGGCGTCTTGCTGCCTTTTCAGGGGCCTGACTCGCTGGTCGGCGGGGCACGCGGGCAAGGAGGCTGCTTCCTCCCAGCCTCCTCGGAGGCTGCCTGGGGTCAGTCCTTCAGCGCTCCTGCAGAGGAAGGAGGGCGCCCTCAGAAAGGAGCCATTGCTGGCGGGGAGGAAGAGCCGCGGTTCTGCGCCATTCCTCAAGGCGGCAGGAATCAGAGTGCCAACATATTATTTAAAGTCTACTTTATCCAATATTAGTGTAGCTACCCCAGCTTTCTTTTGTTTGCAGTTTGAGTGGAATATTTTTTCCATCCTTTCACTTGCAGTCTTTGTGTCACAGGGTCTAAGATGAGTCTCGGGGTTGTGGGAGGACCCCCGATCACCAGTATTGCACCTCTCCTTTCCCCACTTCTTGCCATTGCACCACCCCCCCACCCCTCCCCCCAGACTTCTGTTTGGGGAGAGCAGTTGCATCCTGCCAGGTTCCCTCATAGGAGCTCCCTGCTGTCCAAACATGGAAGGTCACCCCCCAGCAAGCTGCCAAGGTAGGCGGACAGTTGCGGAGAGCTGCCGCCCACTTCCTTTCTGCTGCTGGCCTGTGAGGGGGGCAGTCCTGATGGGGTACACACTCACCATGCCCCTCCAGCCACTGTCTCTCCTCCACATAGTGTGGGGACCCTCTATGGCCGATCACACCCCGGAACTATGGTCCCTGGTGTCCTCCGGCCTGTTTCTAGTTGCTCTGATGGAGGGATAGCCTGTCTGCCTCACCTACTCTGCCATCTTCCCAGTACTTCTCCCATAGTGAATTTTTTATTCCAATAATTGTGCTTTTTGACTCCACAGTTTCTATTTGGTTCTCTTTAACAATTTTCTCTTCTTATTGATGTTCTGTATTTGGTGAGACATCATCCTTGTGGTTTTCTTTAGGTCTTTGTGCATGGCTCCCTTGAACTATTTGAGCATACTTAAAACAACTGTTTTAAAGTCTGGACTTCCTCAAGGATAGTTTCTACTGATTTATTTTTTCTTCTGAGTAGGGGCCATAGTTTCTTGTTTCATAATTCATGCTTCATAATTTTTTGGTGAAAACTGGACACTTATAATTTGTTGACTCTGGAAATCACATTTTCCCTCCTTCCCAGAGTTTGTTGCTGCTGCTTTTGTTTAGTGACTTTTTGAACTTAATTTTGTAAGCTCTGTATTCCTTGTGGTGTGTGGCCACTGAAGTCTCTTCCATTTGCTCAGTGGTTAGATAGTGATTGGACAGAGATTTCCTTAACTGCATGGAACCAAAACTCTCTCCTGCTCTTTGCAGATGGGCTCCCTCCATACGCTGGGGTGGCCACACTCTGCCTTCACCTCCACTTCCTGCTGGCGCAGAGTCTGAGCACCAGCCAGAGCTTAGGGCTTCTGAAGTCATTCCTGAGTCCACGCTTGACCTGGAGCGTGCGTGTGGCCTTCAGCTTCTGGGGATACACTGCACCTTTCCGCAGCCCCTAGTCATTCCCATCTTTCTCGTAACCCAACTCTTATCCATTGCCTCAAGCCTCAGCAACTGAAACACTTTCTTATAAGTTTTCACCCCACCCCCACCTGCATAGCTTCTTTAGCACCAGGAGAGTTCTGAGGAGGTGAGATAAAGACAGACCTTTGATGGTAGTCTTCCAGGAGCCACCTGAGAGGGCAACACAAATCACTGCATGTGTTTGCACATGGCGTCCGCTCTGCTACCAGTGCCTGTGCAGGAATGTGCGCTATTTCCAGGGCTGCCGCTGAGTGGGAGAGGGGATGAGGCAGGGGCAAGTTAAAATGCCACAAAGCTTCCTCTCCTATCCAAGATTTGCCCAGTTTTTCTTAATTGCTCACCTGGTTGCTGCAGGCTTTTCTCCAAGTTTCTTTTTCCCAACATTGTGAAAACTTGATTCTGACAATTTTGGCAAGTTTTTCATTGCTCTTATGGAGAGGCAGTCTTTTAGCACTTCTTACTGTCATTTTCACTGATGTCATTCCTCTCTTAATCTCTTTTTAAAGAAGTGTGTGAAAATGAAGTTCTTAGATTTAGTTCCATTTCTTCCCCAGTGTAACCCTCTCTATCACTGACGAAATTCCTCAGGCTACCATTTCCTGTCTCCAAACCCTGGAGCAGTCCTGGTGCCTCTCAGAGGTGCCACCTGGTGACATTCAGATGGATGTAGACATTCCCTGAAATAACCATGTTGACCCTTGTTGAGCCCCAAATATGTACCAGGCTGGCTGAGTGTGTGGTCACCCTGGGGGGCCACATCCCCATGGAGGGAGCAGCCCCCAGAGGCCCCAGGAAGGTGTCCAAAGCCACCCGAGGCACCCATGGTGTCCCCCACACAGCAGCTCTCTCCATGCTGAATCGGACCCCTCAGCCCCCATCCCCCACACTCAGTTCTCATCTGTAGGGTTGTTCTCTTCAATCAGCTGCTGCCCAGACTGATGTGCAGTTGACTCTGGAGAAAATCACATCTAAGTAAAGTCTTCCAGGAGGCCACTAGAGGTGCTGCTCGGTGGCATTTGAAGATGTACCTGGCTTAAAAAGGCAGACAGGTAAAGTAACTTGGCCAAGTTCCACAGCTGGTCCAGTTGACTGAATTCCAACCCAGGGCTGTTCCCAAACCTCACACTGTCAGTAGGCTCAGGTACTAGTGTGCGAATGCTCACTTAAAGTTCTGGGAACCAGGGGCACACCCAGTGATCTGTCCAAAGAGCGTGCCAGGCCAGGCCTGACCTCTCCTGCTTGGCTTCTCTGAGGCCTATGGTGCCATCACTGGGCAGGGCAAGGGTAGATTTGGGGTGTAGATCCTGACAGGCAGGTGATGGGGGGAGGCAGGGTTGGGTGGATCAGCAGGAGGTGCCTGTTGTTTTGGGTTGCTTCGTGTCCCCCCAAAAGGCATGCTGAAGTCCTAATCCCAGCACCTCAGAATGTGACCTTATTTGGAAATAGGGTCACTGCAAATGGAATTAGACAACTTAAAATGGGGTCATGCTTGAGGGGGCCTCTTAACAGATCCAACTGGCTTCCTCAGAGACACAGGCCAACGAGCCAAGGTGCATGGATGGCCGGCCCCTCACTAGTGGCTGGAAGAGGGGAGGAGGCTCCCTTCCAGACCCAAACCTCCGGCCTCCACGTGTGGCGCCATCACGGCGACCCCGGGACGTGGCTGGTGTGTCCTCTGGAGCTTCCACACGGGCGACCTCGGGCCTCAGGCCCTGCCCCACTGTTGCTGGCAGAAACTCTGGGCTGGACGCTCTGAACCTCCGCAGGGTCAGGGTGGAGTTACCATCTGCTGGGCAGTTGTAAGACCTGGAAGCAGTTTCCATGAGTCCAAGGCACATGGTGGGCTGCGGCCTGCAGGGGCTCCTGTGCCCCAGAGCTGTGAACAGAGGCAGGGAACCTTCCGGAAGCTGTCTCCATAAGAGCTGAGTTCTTCTAAGGCATATACGCTGGCGCCCTTCACCAACAGGCCTGTTTTTGTTCATGGCTGGAGCACTCTCCGTGGTCCCCATTAGTTTACTGGGACTGCTTTTAAAGCGGTCCTCCCCGCTATTAACTGGTCAGCCTGTCAGTCAGCACAGCACTCCACGATACCCCCAAGATACAAGGTCAAGGTGCATCTCACTGATGGGTGAGATTCCCGGCACTGTAAATCTCCCTGCAGTTGCTGAGTGAGCCTGTGAGCAAGCCCCCTCAACACACCTGTTTTGGCCGTTTCTAGAAGGTGACGTCGTAAATGCTCCTTTGCTTGTGTGTGTGTCTGCAGATGGCAGTGGTGTAGCAGTATACAAGGTGGAGAGAGAAGGGCTGCTCCCTGGGGCCAGCCTGTGCCTGCTGCACAGGCTGCAGAGTGCCACATGCACACGTTCCCGGCGGTGAGTTCTAAACTGATCATCTCTTCTGGTTTCACTTTAAATCCACAGGACTGTAGAGATCTCAGTGGTTTGGGGCATGTTCACTTACGTTTGTTAAATGCCCCATCTGCTGGGTGTGCCTGACATGGACAGTGGAGATGGATGAGCCTGTGCCGGGAGCCTGGGCCCCTCCCTGTGGCTTCATAGCACACCTTCCAAGTAAGCGCTGCCCATACTCTGTGGGGTTTGGGTGGAGCTTGGGCCAGAATTTGGGCTCAGGGCTATTAATTCTCAGCCAGCCCTGAGAGCAATGGAAATGTGTGGTGAACTGGTTCACAGGGTCTGTTGTATAGGGAGGCCACACACACAGCCCAGGAACTCCTCCATGACATGCAGCTGCTCCACGGCCCATAGCTGCTCCACAGCCTGCAGCTCCTCCACAGCCTGCAGCTCCTCCATGGCCTGCAGCTCCTCCACGGCATGCAGCTCCTTCACTGCACATAGTTTCTCCACCACGAGTCACCTTTCCTGATGCTGTTTTGGGAACTTTGCTTTCCTAAGACATGATCCCACTCATCACTCATCTCAATTCTGCTTGTTGCTCTCCGTCTGTCCAGCTATCCTTCATCCATCTCATAATTCCTTGAGCCCAGTAATGAGCCAGGCCCTGTTTTGAGAGCTGCAGAGTCAGCAGAGAACAGACAGATGAGCCTTGCCTTTCCAGGGTTTGGAAGAGATCAGCTGGCTCTGGTAGTGCTGAGTGGGACATGGGGTGGTGTTGGCTGGGCCCCCAGTCCATGAGGAAGTGGGTTCACAGGACTTGGCGGCAGCCCTGCAGGTCTGGGAGGGGGTCCAGGAGAGGTGACTGGGGGAGGTGGAAGTAGCCCGTGCAGGGACAGAGCATGATGGGGAGGGAGGCTTGTGCCAAGGGGCCGCAGGGCTGGACCAGGGGTCACCAGTCTTTGCACAGGGCAGCAACACTGTACTCAACATCTGCTGTACCCCACACATGCCAGGCACTGTTCTACAAGGACCCCCAAAACAAAACACTTGTCCTGTGTCAATGACATTCTGATGTGGGTATCTGACAACATGTACTGGGTAGAGAGCCTGAGTGAGGGCTGGGCTGGATGGTGGGCCAGCCTAGTGGGGAGCTCTGAGGGAGGGAGTACACCATGAGGGCATTGGGAGGAAAGGCCTCGGGGTCCTGAGCCGGTGGAGCCAGTGCAGGAAGGAGCAGGGACAAGCTCACAGTTCCCTTGAGGGCTCTGAGCAGAGGCAGCAGGATCTCAACCCTCCTCTTTAAAGAGGGCTGCAGGGAGGACTTGGGTGAGAACAGGTGGGCTGGGTTCAGGGGAGCCTTGGAGGTGAGCCGCAGCCTGAGACACGCTGGCTTTTTGTGCCACTCCTCTACCCCTGTGCCGCCAGCCTGAGTCCTGAGCTGGGCCGAGAGGTGGGTGGGGGCCTGGGGTCCCTTGGAGGGTATCTGGAGGGGGCACGTTGTCAACAACTCATGGCCAGAATGTGGACTGGGTTGGCTCCAGGATGCACCCCACAGAGCGTGTCCCCTTGAGCCTCAGTGACCTGTGTAGACAAGGGATGCTGCCAAGGTGTGGCTGCGCGGCTCCGGCGGCCAGGACCCTCCAGCTGCCGGCAGGGCTGGGTGCCACTGGCTCTGGCTCAGGTGCAGAAGTTGAGGTCAAGCCTCAGTTCTGAAGGGTAAAGGGGAGGGGGTGGGATGGCGGGGAGTATAGTCTGGCGCTGAGAACAGGGAGCAGAGCAGGGCGCTGGCAGGACCTGAAGGTGCAGTAGCACCCACCATGCCGTCCGTGTGCAGACACAGCTGCGGGGAGCAGTCCCAGGCAGCACCAGGTCATCCATCGGTGACCCCCCACAGCAGAAGGTCTGAGCCATGCATTCCCATGGCCTGAGAGCACCGTCCCAGAGTGGTACCTGGCACCCACCCAGCTGGGCACCTTCTGACAGCCCCAGGGGCCACCGCGACATGCCCTGTCAAGCCAGAACCACCCAGCTGAGCCAATTCAGAATCCCAGACCCCCAAATCGGGAACCCAAGTGGCTGCTGGCAGAGCTTTAACAACCAGTGTCCCAACTATGTTCCTCCATCTCGGGTTGGCAGGCCAGGTCTTCTCGGCCCGCACTCCTGCTGAGAGCCGGTCAGGCTCTGCAGGCCTCCTCACCAAGACGGGCTTCATCAACTTCACCAGCAGCTCCGCATATCCCTTGGTAAATCTGGGAAGGTGGAAAGGATGATGCAGAAGGAAGATGTGTGGAAAGCAGAGCTCATTTGATGCAAGTGAAACATCATCATTCAGGCAAAACCCCATTTCTTGTGAAAATCTCTTCTTCTGAAGGATGGCTCCAAGGCCTCTGAATCGCCCTGCACTGACACTTCCCCCGGGCCAACGTTCAGGCGAGATTGTGATCAAACACGTGTGTTTTTCTTTGTTGCAGTAGATCCCAGAGTAGCGTCCTGGCTCACTTCCCACCCTCTTTCCTTCTAAGGATGACACCATGAGAATCTGAGCCACTGGGCCACGAGCGCTGCCGTGTGGGGATGTGTGGAAGGGGCTCGTCCGCAGGTGTCCTGGAGTTCACCTTTATCAGCACGTGGTGTTAAGACGGGTTCTCCAGAAATGGTGCTGCTTTAAAACCTTTCTGTAAATTCTGTGAAGTCTCTTTCATTTGGGGGGGAAGAATGCTTTTTGGTCCAAGGGATTTTGCTTTTAATTCACAGTTGCTATGTCACCTTTATTTCAAATTAAGAAGAAACTTCTTTTATTATTAATATCTTTAAAATTTCTCATTTGAAAAAAGCTAAAGTGCCAGTTGCTAGGCTGTATATTTTCTCTTAATCCTTTTCCAAAAACTGTTTTAGTTCCCACATCTCTAGTGAACATTGCCATCTGAACATCCCACGTCCTGGCCAGCATGACCTTGAGTGGATGACAGTTACCTTGATTGAGCTTTTTCTTCTAGTCTCTCCCCTTAGGATTTGGGATTTCAGGCCCTACCTGAAATTTTATAAATGCACATTATACAGTTCATTTGGGAGCCGCCTTGGAGGGAAAGGATTGTGGAATCACCTGTTTGATGTGTGATGCTTTGTGACACGAGGACAGTGGCTGGCACTGTTCGGTACAAAATGTATGGAGCCATAGTCCTGTCCTGGACCCCTACAGATTGTTGAGCCAGAATCACGGCCCCCTGTGCTCCCTGCCAGGAGGACCTATGCCCAAGAATGTCCAAGAATGAAGGAGTGTGCTGTGGACCAGCATGCTGACTTTAACAAATGTGCTTCTCTTGTTTATTTGTATAAGCCTTTTGCATGGGTCACTTTAACACCTGATGCATTAGGGTGCTTGCTCTGCAGTGCCCTCACATAGCAATCAAAAATAATTGCCAAGATTCACAAAACCCAGCAGGCTATAGTGCCCTTTGCACTTTTTCTGAAAGAACTGCTGGTAAATCTCTCTGGAACTTCTAGTGATTCACTCCATCATCCCAAAGTTAAGGGAGAACAAATGTGGAAAATTATTCTGGATGCTGAAGCTTCAGTAAGATTCCATCTAAAGCTCCAATGCTCTAGATAAGAATGGCTAATTCAAAAGTCCTTACAAGTGGAGAGCAACACTCGGGGAAAAGCTCCTATCTCTGTCCCCTCTGTGTGCACGTGCATGTGCACACACTTTGGGGCCAGCAGGACCAGGAGAGCTGCTCTGGGTCACCAGGGGCACCCTCACTGTGTGTGGCTCTGTGGAGCAGCTCAGAGGAGACACCACAGTCCCACTGTGTTCCCAGTTGTAACAGGTGTGAAATTTCACCTACAAAACTGGGAATGCAAAATGTCAAATGAAATTGGGTTCAAACCTTCACCCATAGGGCTGGCAGGATGTCCCATCAGTCTTCACGCAGTACCCCCTTCCCAGGAATCTGTCAGCGTCTGGGGGAATCTGGAAATGAGCAGCCTTCGCATCCTTGCTTACTCGCACCATACGCATCCTAATGGGGATTAGGCAGCGCTGGTGGCAGCTGAGGACGCTGGCAGTGGGCAGCTCCTCTGGGCACCCACCTGCTGCTAGGCCTTCCCATCTGGGAGTCCTCTTCCTCCCTGCCCTCCAGTGCATTTTGCCCTCCCTTTCCTCCACACCATCCCTGGGGGTATGAGGAGGAGGTGTCCCTAAATCTAGGGCCAGGGTGACCTGCAGGCTGCTGCAGGCGGCTTGTCTGCTGTCCCATTGGCCTTGCTCTGGGGTGGTCAGTGTTCTCGTTCCTTATCATCTAGGCTGCTGCTGATTCTCCCACTCTTGCCAGTGTGGAGCTATCCACACTTTACATGTTGCTCTAGTTACTTATCCTTGCACAACTAGCCACTCATATCCGTGGCTTAAAATAGCAGCTTACTATTTGTCATGGGTCCAGGCATTAACAGGACTCAGCTGAGTGACCCTTGCATAGGGTCCCTCAGGCTTGCAGTGGGATTGAGTCTGGGGCTGGAGCATCTGAAGACACCTAGCCTGAGAGCACTGGGATCCCTGGGGTCCAGTTGCCTTCCCTAGGGCTTCCCAACAGTAGGGCAGGCTGGGGCTGAGACTTACCTCACGGTGCTGTCTTTCCCCAGAGTGAGCATGCAAGAGGCAAGAGATGGAGGCTTCCAGTCTCAAAGGCAGAAGGGGCACCACTGCGTCTGTGTCTCCTTGGCCAAGGCACACACGGCTGCCAGGATTCCGGAAGGGGCACGGCCCGCACTGCACCCGGCAGGAGCATCAAAGAATCAGCGGCCACCTGCAGCCTGCTCCGCTCGTTGCCTCTGCTGAGGCTTCCTAGCTGCCGCCAAGGTGCGCACCGCTCTCTGTCCTCCCTGGGGCAGCGAGGTCAGCGACCTGCGAGTCTTCCCAGGACGCGGCCAGCCAGGAGCACTGCACCCCTAGGGAAGTCTCTCCACTGCCACCTGTGCTCACCTGTCCACACCTATGGTGGGGCAGCCAGGTGAGCGCCACTCCCACTTATCTGTCCTTTTCGCGAGTTTTCGGCGGCCTCCTGCCCCCTTCTGCGCCCCCTGTCCCACCAGGGGACTCCTCCGCGGTCTGTGGGGGCCTTGGAGACGCCTTCCGGGCCCGCCCATCCCAGGCCAGTCCTACCGCTGTCTGAGGACTGCGTCCGCCCCTCGGCTGCCCGGAGCGACCCCCTGCTCAGGACGCCAGGAGGTTTCAGGCCAGCCGCCACAAGCTGATTGGCCTGCTGTGCCGCGAGCTGATTGGACCACCTGCAACAAGCTGATTGGCCTGCCCTGCTGGGAACTGGTTGGCTGGGGCTCTTGGCCCCTGTCTATGTGAGAGTCTCCTGGCGCCGTCATCAGACCCCGTCAGTCGCGTGCGTGACGTATGCTGGCTTCGGAGCCCCTCTGCCGCGCACCCTGGTGGTCGCGGGCAGCGTGGAGCGGCCGCAGTTGCGGCGTCGAGCTCGTTGGGCCTTGGTGTCGCGGCGTGAGGAGGGGCGGTCGGTGGCGCCTCGCGGGGAAGGCCCCGGGGCGGCCGCCGGGCCTCATGCGGGGCCGTCTGGGCCCGCGCTCTCCGCACCGAGCTCACGCTTTCCTTGGGAGAAAGGTAGACTTGCTACTTTGGGAAAACTCTTTCGGGTTGTTTTAGAACAGTTACATCATTCTAGAGACGCTTACTGTTACGCAGTACGACCTGGCCTGTGGTGGGAAGCCCAGCTGCAGACCCTCAGTGCAGAATAGTACCTTACGTTACTCCCGGGATGCGTTGAGGGGACGTCCTGGGAAAACCAGAGAGCCCCTAGGAGTGACTGTCGCTATTAGGAAACGTTTTAAGGAAGAGGCTTAATCAAGAAGATGTATCTTTAGCAGCAGTCAGGGAGATTTTTCATATGTGGAAGTTTTTTTATTCATACTGATCTAGTTAGAAATAAGGAAGAAGTACGAAAATATGTGTGGTTAATCTGTGTACTTGTGTTTAGGTTACAGCTGTACTTTAGAGAAACCCAAGGATAGTTCCTAAAATGCTGCCATACACAGATGTTCTGACAGGGAGGAAAGGCTGGCAGGGAACAGAAGAGAAGGGTGGGGAAGGAGCAGACGGTGTCTAAACTGGGAGACTTTTGGATTTGGTTCCTGGTCCTCTGCAAGGACGTGTCATGTAACTTGTAGGAAAGGGTCTTTCTTTAAAGGGTCCTGGGTGTATTTATAAACTGCAACTTTGGGCAAGATCACTTAAGTGTTCTGAACCTCACCATTGTTGTTTTCAAAATAGAGAAAATAATAGTATCTACCTCTTGGGATTTTGGTGAGTTTAAAGGAGATAGCAAGGTATAGTGCTTTGCCTGGTGCCTGGAAGGCAGGGGCGCTCTGTCTTCAAAGACAGATATAACTGACCTTGAGAAGAATCCCACGGAATAGCCACAAGCATTTAGTTCAGCCACCAGCTGAAGTGATTCTGTTCCATTTGTGTGTTTGGGCCTGAGGTTATAGTCCTGATTGGGGTAAGAAACAGACTGGCAGATTAGCCAGAATTTTAACAGAGAGAATCTGGAAACAAGACAGGCGTGGGAGCCTTTGGTACACTCTCTGCACACCCACTCGGGAGTGATTGGAGGTGCCCATGCTATTCACAGTCCCGGGCTGAACACAACCACACACATGTGCACGGAAAAGACATCAGGGGCCCCAGGAAAAGTAAAAGCGGGGCAGACTTAAAACCATCTGAACTTTGAATGCCTTCTCAACATATGTGGAGATCCAGCCCCAGAGGCTGTTTTTTTACCTGCTTGAGGTGTTTGAGCTCAGTTCTGATAAATCACTGGCCAACTAAGCTTTGCTAAGAGATAACCCTTAAGAAGCAGGTTGCAAAATAGGAAAGAATAAAAAATAAAAGTTGACCAGAGATAGCAGCAGCGACATACCTCAAAGGAGTAGAAATTGTCACTAAGTAGGAGGTGTTAGGTTTGACAGACTCCTAATCGGCTATTATCAATCTTGCTTGTATTTTACAGTTTCTTTTTGTAGAGATTCTGTTGTGTCACTGCTGTCATGTTTTTATTAGATGAGTAGCTCTTTTCCATTCCTTTGCCACTGAGATCACTGTTGTTACCAGACAAGAGCTTTTGTTTTGTTTTCCCATGTTCTAGAAGTCGTCAGCCCTCAGCAAAGCTCCTGATTTTCACAGCTTGCCCTAATCTGGTACAAAGACCGTGCCAACCACCTTGCAGGAAGAGGGGTAGGTATGAGAGCAAACCTGGGCAAGGGCAAGAACACCACATATTTCCACGATTCTTACTTGAAGTTCAGATGTTTTTATGAATAACTGCTTCTCCATCTGGTGTATAGCTTTGGTCAATTTTGAGAGTCCTTGTATTAGGGTTCTCTAGGGAAACAAAACCAATAGGAGGTATCTGTAGATATGAGATTGTATAAAAGTGCCTCATGCAATTGTGGGGGTGGAGGAGTCCAAGTCCCGTAGGGTGCTGGCAACTCCGATGAAGGTCTTTGATGAATTCCCCAGGAGAGGATGGCTGGCTGGAGTAGAGATGAGAATTTTGACTGCTGAAGTCATTACTTCTTTTAAAGCCTTCAGCTGATTGGATTAAACATCTCTCATTGCTGAAGACACTCCCCTTAGTTGATTGTAGGTGTCATCAGCCATAGGTGCAATCAACTTACTGATGATTTAAGTCCATGAAGTGTCCTTGCAGTAGCAGTCAGTCCAGTGCTTGTTTGACCAGGCAGCTGGGCACCATCACTGGCCAAGCTGACACATGAACCCAGCCGTCAGTGTGTTTCAGACAAGCCTCTTGACTGGCTCCCTGGCTCCATGGAGTGTGGGTGCCCTGTGGTGGCCGCTGTGCTGTAATGCCTGAGAGAAGTGGCTCCAGGTGCATTCCCTCTCTCCGTGTGCCAGTGATGGCTGTGGGGCCCTCGTGATGACATGGGCTTTCAGGACTAGCTGCCGCCACTGCCTCACCCTTGGTGCTAGAGCGAGGGGCCCGGGCCAGGCCTTCCACCGCCTGCCAGGGGAAGAGGGGCGACACGGCAAGGGGCCCACCACATTCTTGAGGGCGACAAGTCTCACTTCCCGGAGGGAGACTGAGGCCAGGAACCGGGAACACACCCAAGGCCCTTGCTGTGCAGAAGCAAGTTTGGGCTGGGCCCAGAGCTCTGCCGGGACCTTGTCCTTCCAGCAGTCACTGCCTGCATTGCCCAGGGCACCAGGCCTCAAGCAGGTGCTGTGGGGAGGGGTCACCCTCTTCGTGGGAGCAGTTCCACCCACACCAAACACCCACAATGTGCTATCATAAGCTGTTACAGAACACAAGCCAGGGCAGCTTGCCCATCTTGTCTGGCGCCCAGGAGCACCCTGCCCAGTGAGCTCCCACTCTGCCACCCTTACGGGGTAGGGAACCCTGCTGAGTCCTGTGGCCCCGCACCCCTGGCTTGTCGGAACCAGGAGGATCTCAGTGAGCAGCTGCCTGGGGGGGGGTGGCCCAGAGGTTCTGGCTCTGCTGGATTGGCTGCCTTCAGGCCAGTGTGGCTCTGTGGGAGACCAGGCTGGTGGCAGGAGAGTCTGCCCCGTCAGGCCCGAGTCCTTCCTGTGACAGTGGAAGCAGCCCCATCACCTGCCCAGACTTGGGGGTGGAGGGACTGTGTGCACTGAGCACCCAGCGTGGCCCAGCAGGGTGGAGTTGGTGTTGCTGCTTCCCGCACATCCTCTTGCTTCCTTCATTTGTACAACCGAAGCTTCTATTTCCTTCTGCTTCAGGGTTGTCATACTCCCTGGCCTTTCCCCCATTGTCTGGAAATGTACAGACGGAGCGATGGGCATTGGCGTTTATTCCTGCAGAGACCAGTCACCTGGCCTGGCTGCACGGATGTGTCATCCCATCCCTCATGGGGAAACCAGCCCTTCCCGTAGACCCCACCCTGGTGGCAGACCCTTGCGCTCACTCCACAGTCCCCCAGTGGGCTCTGTGGCCGGCTGCAAGGCCACAGCTCTCTCCCGCTCTGTCCTCACGTGGGTCTGGCGCTGAACCTGGCCCTCCACAGCATTCCTGGCCATGGCTCCTGGGAACAACTGAAAACTTCACTCTCCCCTCAGTCTGGACTGGGCCAGCGGCTGACACAAGAGGTCGAGCACAGTTCCCTTAGACAGAGACCATGTTGTGGGACTCCCGAAATGTCCCGGCGTGTGATGTTGCCCAGCACATCCCTAGGCATGTGTGGCTGGCTGTGGCCTCTTGGAAGAGCATGTCCACTCCTCCAGCACTGGGTGGGCTGCCATGGTGGGAGTGGAGAGAATTCACGCAGGCCGTGGGCTCTGCTGGAAGGTGCTTGGTGCTGGCGGCCTCGATAGCAGTCTGTGGGAAGAATATTATTAGTCTCAGTGACAGAGGGGGAGACTGAGGCCCATAAAGGTGGGGTTGTGTGCTTGTGTTAGCACTGTGTGTTCACATGCACACGTACGTGCTCGTACACACACCCTTGTGCCCGCCTGGCCCAAGCAGCACCATCTCCAACATGTATGTTTGAAGTTAGCTGCACACATGCATGCATTCTCTCGCCCCCTCTCACACACGTATACAGAAGCACACTCCCGCACACCCTGCCCTGGTTGCTTGGTCACCTGCAGTGGTCACCTCCAGACTGTTAGGCCTGGAGCCAGCCTGGCACCTGTTCATAGTTGCTCACATGCAGACACCCACGTAAGCAGATGCACAGCTGCGGTGGCAATACCCACAGTCACACGTGTGTGGTCACCTCCACACTCCATGCCTTCAGCTGGCCTGTTCATGAATCAACACGAGCAACCAGCCCCACCAGGAGAACTGGGGAAGGAACCTCACAGGATCTAGCTCTGGAGTGGATGTCGCAGACAGAAAAGGGGCTTTAGGAAGACTGCCCCACATACCCGTGTGTGCTTTCAAGTGCTGGAGACACGGCACTGACAGGCCGTGCTACAGGGACCTGCAGCTACTCAGAGCTGCCAGGACCTGCACCCTGGTGTGTCATTTACCTTCCTGGGTCAGCATCAGGCCCCTGTGGGTCACACGTGTCCTGCAGCAAAAATTCTCATTCAAATGATCTGGGTCTGCCAGTGACATTTTAAAGTGTAAATTATTGCTTTCTTTAGTTGAAAGCACGGTTTTCATGTCATCAGAGATGCTTGGTTGGCTGCAGATATATCTGAAAGTCAACCTCGTGGGGTTTTGTGAGCCCCTCCCTCTGAGCGCCCACAGACCTCACTCGGTTAACTGGGCTCAGCCCCTGTGACTGACCCTGAGCTTGGATTGACACAAAGGCCTGCTCGGGGCCTCTGAACTTTGCTACAGTGTTTGGCCTCAATGAGGAGAATATACCCAGAGATCCAGTTGACAAAGAGATGAACGCACGAGTCTTGGAGGAAGCAGGTGCCCTGTGAGTCCTGTACTTGGGCACCTGCAAGCTCCACCGGGAAGCGGGGCCCACACTGGTCTGTCTGCAGCAGCAGGAGGGAAGGAGGCCCCTGCAGCTGCACGCGTGGGGCTTGTCTGCTCAGCTGTGGGAAAGTCCCTGTGTGGTCACTGAGCATCATGGGGGCAGTAGACAGCACCTTGGTCATCACCGGCCAGGAGAGGCCATAGAGGAGGGTCAGAACTAGTGCTCAGAGTGGCCCCAAGCCCTCCTGATTTAGGGACCAGCCTGTCATCCTGGGTGCATTGCCAAATCTCAGCAGCCTTGGCTTCTGACGTCTCACTTTGGGCTGATCTCAAGGCTCAGGGTAAGCTTGGCTCAGTGTCAAAGGAGTGCCCCAGGACAGGGCTGCTGTGCAAAGACGGGGAGAGGGGTTGTTTCCTTGTTGTGTTTTTCTTTTAGCTCTTGGTGTTCAAGAAATTATCTGTCAAAACATAAGCCAAAGGTACAGAGACTTCAGTTTGTTTTCAGTGCAAAACACACACACGCAAAAAAAAAAAAAACCCACTAATTTGGAAAAATCACCCAACAGCCTTCTACAATAAAAAAACCAAACCCCCTTGTAAACCCTAGGTGTTGGGGATTAAATCATGGCCCCACAAAAGACATATTCAAATCTTAATCCATGCTCCTATGGTTGTGAACCCACTTGTCAGCAGGACCTCTGAGGTGTTATTTTTAAAGGCCAAATTGGGTCAGGCTGTGTCTTAACCCATATAACTGGAGGCCTCACAAATTGGAAATTGGAAATTGGATGCAGTGAGTCCAAAGAAGCTAAAGGAGAGCACGGTCACTATGTGTTGGAGGATGTTAGTCACCAGAGCGCCACCAACCCTGGGTGAAGCATGGCTGTACTGACATCTCAATTTTCAACTTTGGGTTTGCCAAACTGTCATCAAAATGCTTGTTGTTTAAACTGACCCATTTTGTGGTATTTGTCATAGAAGTCGTAGCAAACTAAGACAGTATGGAAGGGGGAAGAACTAGGTTTCCAGAGTTAGCAGGCAATATTCAAATGTCCAGTTTTCAACCAGAAGAGCACAAGATGTAAACACACACACACACACACACAAACAAAATCAGTAGGAAACTGTGGCCCACAAAGGAATAAAGTAAAGCAACAGAAACCATCCATGGAGAAGGCTCAACTTTGGGCTTACTAGACAAAGACTTAAAAAAAAACTGTCTTAAATATACTTAAAGAGCCAAAGGAAAATATGGCCAAAGAACAAAAGGAAACCAGGAAAAAGACAAACAAAATGAGTATATCAAGAAAGAGATAGAAATCATATACAAAGAGCCCAACAAATTCTGAAACTGAAATGGACTAAAATGAAAAATTCACAAACAGGGTACAAAAGAAAATTTGAGCAGGTAGAAGGAGAAAAATCAGAGAACTTGAAGATAGCAAAATTGAAATTACCCAGAAATAAAAGAGAGGAGCAGAAATAAAAGAGAATGAAGAAAGGTAAACGGAGCCTAAGGGACCTGTGGAACACCATCAAGTGAACCAAAATATGCATTATGGCATCCCAGAAAGGATTTCCTCAAAATTAAAAACTTTTGTACCTCAAAGAACATTTAATTAAGAAAGTGGAAAGCCAACCTACACAGTGCGAATTCTAGTTCCCCACATTAACACCAGCTACTTGGTGTTATCACTCTTTAAAATTTTACCCATTCTAATGGATGTGTAGTGGCATTATATTGGTGTATTAATTTGAATTTCTTCATCTAATGTGCTTATTAGCTATTCAGTCATCTTTTATTAGGTGTCTAGTCAAATGTTTTATCCGTTTTTATTTTTATTTTTGTCTTCCTAGTAATGAGCTGTAAGAGTTCTTGATATATTCCAGATACAGATTCTTTGTAGACACATGTACCTGACATATCGTTTGGTTGTATGTTCTCTTAGCGCCTTGTCCTTTCATATTCTTATTTGGTGCCTTTTGAAGAGCTAACCTTTAAATTTGTTGAAGTCTAATTTATCAATATTTACTTCTTAATTTGTGTTTTTTGTGCTGTCTTAGAAAACTTTTGCCTATCCCCAAGTTGCAAACATTTTCTTGTATGTTTTCTTCTAGAAGTTTTGTAGGTCTAGTTTTTATGTTTAGGTCTGTGATCTATTTTGAGGTAATTTTTGTGTATCCATTTTGGGGTAAAATGTTGAGGTAATTTTTTAATATGGATATGCAATTGTTCTAGCATCATTTGTTATAAAGACTATAATCTAATTGAATTGCCTTAGCACTTTTGTTGAAAATCAATTGAACATCAATTTCTGGACTCTGTATTCTGTTCATTTGATTCATATGTCTGTCCTTACCTCAGAACTATACTCTCTTGAGTATTGTAGCTTCGAAGTGTATCTTAATTACATAGTGTAAGTCCTCCAGCTTTTTTCTTTTCCAGAAGTATTTTGGCTTTTTCCTCCCCCAGTTCCCTACAAATTTAAAATCAGCTTGTCAGTTTCTAAAAATAAGTCAGATTTTGGGTGAGACTGCATTGACTCTGTAGATCAATTATGAGACTATTTACATCTTAATTATATTTACCCATTCTTTAATTACTCTTACCATTATTTTATACTTTCCATACCACATTTTTATTAAGCTTGTCACTAAATATTTCATATTTCTAATGCTATCATAAATGATATTGTTTTTAAATTTTCAATTTCTAGTTTGTCATTGCTAGTATAGAGAAATTCAATTACTTTTACAAATTGGTGTTACATCTGTGATGATGCTAAACTTTATTACTGCTAGTAGCTTTTTTGGATATCCCTTAGGATTATTTGTTTACTTAAATGATCATATGTGAATAAAGACAGTTTTCTTGCTTTTGATCTGTACGTCTTTTGTATTTTATGTCCTATTATACTGGATAGTACTTCTCGTGCTGAGTAGAAATTATAAGCGTGGACATACTTGCCATGTCCCTGATCTAGAGAGACAGCTTTCAATCCAGTCTTTGTAAGGTGTTAGCTGTAAGTTTCAGAGATCCCTGTTGTGAGGTTGAATAAATTCCTTTCTATTTCTAGGATATTGAGAGATTATACCTTGATTGGGTGTTGGGTTTTTCATTTCTCTATCAAAATGATTTTTCCCTTTATTATAATAGGATGAAATACATTGATTGATTCCCAACGATTAAACTAAACATGAATTCCTGCAATAAACATTACTTGGTTAAGATATTTTTTTCTTTATGTATGTTGCTAAATTCAATTTGCTAATAATCTGTTAAGGATTTTTGCATCTATATTCAAAAAGGATTTTGGTCTGTTGTAATATTTTTGTCCGGTTTTGGTTCAGGTTAATGCTCAACTCATAAAATGAGCTGAGACGTGTTTCCCCCCATTTTAATTTATGAAGGAGTTTATGTTAGATTAATATTTAGTTTTTATAAGATATATGTTTGAAAGAATGCACCAGTGACAGTTTTTAATTATGAATATCTTCTTGAGTTGTTTATAATTTGCATCTTTCAAAGCATATGTCCATTTTATCTGTCATTGAATTTATTGTCTTGAACTTTTTTACAGTATCACCTTTGATTTTTTTAAAGATCCAGATTTTGATCTTATTAATTTTTTCTGTTGTTTGTACATTTTCTGTTTCATTGACTTCTGCTCTTCTCTGTAATATGTTCTGTCTTCCACTTACTTTGAGTTTACTTTGTCCTTCTTTTTCTGTCTTCTTAAGGAGGAATCTTAGATCATAGATGTGAGCCCTTCTTTTCTGATATAAACACTTCAAAATGTAAAATTTTTTCTGTAAATATTATTTTAGCTTAATCCCTCAATATTGATATGTAGTTTCTTTTCATTTTCATTTAGTTCATAATATTTTCTAATTTTCTTGTGATTTTTCTCCTTGGTGCAAGAAAAATTTAGAAGTATGTTGTTTTAATTTCCAAATATTTGAGGATTTTTAGATCTTTTTCTGTTATGATTATCTATTTTAATTCCATTATCATCTGAAAGCCTACTTTGAATAATCTTAGTATTTTTAAGTTTATCAAGACCTTTAAATTTAAAGGTCATGGTCTGTCTTGGTGAATGTTCTGTGCACACTTGACAAGAATGTGTATTTTACTGTTGTTTGTTTTCGTGCTCTACAAACGTCAGTTAATCAGGAGTAATATGGTTTAGATCTTCAACATCTTTATTTTGTCTCCTTGTTCTGTTACTTACTGACAGATAACTATTGGAATCTCCAACTATAATCATGGGTTTGTCGTTTTCTTTTTTTACTTCTCTCTCAGTTTGCTTTATATATTTTGGTACTCTGTTATTGAGTGTATACATGTTTATTATTTTTATGTTCTCTTAATGAGTTGACCTTTTTATCATCATGAAACTTGTCTTTTTACACTTGTTAATTTTCCTTATTCTGAAATGTTAATTTGTCTGATATTAATATTGCCATTGAGCTTTGTTTGCACGAGTATTTGTGTTCTATTTCTTTTTCTATCTTTATAGTTTAACATGCTGACATCTTTATATTTTATATTTCATGTGTTCACTAATAGTGGTCTTCCCATCCACATCAACAGCTGTTTCTTTTAATAGGACTCTTTAGACTGTTTGCGGTTGATGTAACTGTCAACACGTTTGGTTCCAGCCTTGTTTTGCCTTTGTTTTTCCATTTATCCTCTCTCAATGGGCACAGTGGTACCATTTCTTCAGCGAGATGCCACATCGTGCCAGGAGTAAGGCCCTGCAGACCTCTCTGCCTGCCAGCCCCTGGCTGCCCCTGTCACTGGTCCAGCCTCTGTCAGCCCCTCTGTATCTGCTGTGGTCAGCTCAGGCAGCAGCAAGGCCTCTGCCTCTCTCCCACCCCAGCTTGTGTTTCTGGTGGCCAGACATCTTCACATCCCACCAGAAAGCCCCAGACAAGGGGCAGCACAGGGAGAAGGGCCGAGGCCCAGCACACATCTATGCTCAGGTGGCATCGAGCACTGGGCCGAGAAATGGCTGTGCTGACTCAGATGAAGCCCTCCTCTTAGCTGAACAGGCTCTTTCCTTCTTACAGAGGTACCCAGAGTAAGTGTTTGCGATTTCCATGCATTTCTGTATACTCCTGTTTCATGGGTTTATCTCACTAAAGAATAGATTGAGTTGTTTTGCAGACAAATACCTATGTATAATAGAAATTTAACATGAGCCATAAATGCAAACCAGAAAGTAACTTAAAAAATTTTAGTAGCCACATAAAAAGGTTAAAAAGAGCAGATGAATTTAACTTTAGTAAATGTTTTTTTTATTGAGATTGTTCACATACCATACAGTTATCCAAATATCCAAAGTGTACAATTACTTGCCCACGGTACCATCATACAGCTGTGAATCCGTCACCACAATTAATTATTTTTCAATTTTTAGAACATTTTCATTACTCCAGAAAAGAAATAAAGACAAAAAAAAAGGAAACTCAAATCTTCCCATACACCTAACCATGCCCCTCCATTACTGACTCATAGTATTGCTATAGTACCTTTATTACTATTGATGAAAGCATGTTAAAATACTACTAACTGTAGTATATATAGATTGCAATAGGTATGTGTTTTTTCCTATATGCCCCTCTATTATTAACTTCTAGTTATAGTGGCATATATTTGTTCTAGTCCATGAGAGAGATTTCTAATATTTGTACAGTTAGTCACAGACATTGTCTACCACAAGATTCACTGTTTTATGCATTCCTATCTTTTAACCTCTGGCTTCCTTCTGACATCTATGACCCTGAGCTGACCGTTTCCACCACATTCACAGACCATTCAGCACTGTTAGTTATTCTCACAGCGTGCTACCATCACCTCTGTCCATTTCCAAATGTTTAAGTTCACTCTAGTTGAACATTCTGCTCATAATAAGCAACTGCGTCCCTTTCTTTAGGCCCATTCTATATCCTGGTTACTTAAATTTCATGCCTGTGAGTTTACATATTGCAATTAGCTCATATCAGTGAGACCCTGCAATATTTGTCCTATGTGTCTGTCTTATTTCACTCAATATAGTGCCCTCAAGATTTCTTCATCAACTCATTTTTTAAGATGTTTTTTTCACACACCATACATTCCATCCTAAGTAAACAATTGATGGTTCCCTGTATAGTCACATATTTATATATTCACCACCATCACCAGTATTTATATAAGGACATCTCCATTTTTTCCACAAAGCAGGAGGAAGAGTCAAAGAAGGTAGAGAGATAAAAGAAAAAGAAAAAAGAAAGAGAAAGAAAATCATGACAGCTGGGACACAACAAAAGGAAAGATAGCATTAAACTAAAGTAGAATAAAAAGTCAGATAACATCACCAATGCCAAGAGTCCCATACCCCTCCCTTATGTCCCCTTCTTATATGCATTTAGCTTTGGTATATTGCCTTTGTTACATTAAAGGAAGCATAATACAATGTTTCTTTTAATTATAGTCTCTAGTTTG
>PVKY010003273.1:11817-22344 GCA_004027775.1 Bradypus variegatus | reverse complement strand
GGGTGTCCAATGCTGACTGTGTTTTAAAACTTCAACTTCTGCATGAGACCAAAGGAAGAGGTGTTTATTTGGTGCAAGATTTATATTTTCTGTAGCACACTATGTAATTTAACTTGTACGGTCAGTTTACTCAAACACCATAATTACATGGAACCTTGAATAGGGAGTGAGATCTGGTTGGTTTGTACAGGTTAGTGTGAAGCCCCGATATATCCCAGAGTAATTTGGGCAGAGAATAAAAAAGTATTTGTAAAGTCCCCTTGAGGGACTGGGGGAAAATGTGGAAATATTAAACTTCCCCACCTGGGGAATTTCTGATATTCCTGCAAGCATTAAGGACTATCAATTTAATAGGCCAAGCCCTTGATCTTGGGGCTTGCCCTTATGAAACTAATTCCTGCAAAGGAGAAACTAAGCCTACTCATAATTATGCCTAAGAGCCTCCCTCTGAGTACCTCTTTGTTGCTCAGATGTGACCCCCTCTCTCTCTAGCTAAGCCAACCCGGTAGGTGAACTCACTGCTCTCCCCACTACGTGGGACCTGATTTCCAGTGGTGTAAGTCTCCCTGGCAATGCGGGACATGACTCCCAGGGATGAGCCTGGCCCTGGCATCATGGGACTGAGAAAGCCTTCTTGATCCAAAAGGGGGAAGAGAAATGAAACTAAATAAAGTTTCACTAGCTGAGAGATTTCAAATAAAGTCGAGGAGTCATTCTGGAGATTATTCTTATGCATTATATAGATACCCCTTTTTAGTTTTTAGTGTATTGGAATAGCTAGAAGGAAATACCTGAAACTGTTGACCTGTATAATCCAGTAGCCTTGATTCCTGAAGATAATTGTATAACTATATAGCTTATATGGTATGACTGTGTGATTGTGAAAACACTGAGACTGACTCACTCCCCTTTATCCAGTGTATGGATAGGGGAGTAAGAAAATAAAGGCAAAAAATAAATAAATAATAGGGGGGCATAAGGGGTAGGGGATGTTTTGGGTGTGCTTTTTTTATTTTTATTTTTCCTCTTTTTTTTTGAGTAATGAAAAAGTTCAAAAATTGATTGTGATGAAAAATGCACAGCTATATGATGAACCACTGATTGTATGCTTTGGATGATTAAGGATAAGAGATTCACCAAAATGGTTTTCTCAAAATAAAACTCCTCTTCTGCCTAATTCTGTCCCATAGTCACTACACAGCTCAGTCACCAATGATGACAGAGCCTGGGGTAAGAGTACAAAGGAGGCCCATAGACTACGTGTCTAAATATTTAAAAGTTGTAAATCAAGCCACTTTATTGTTAAATAAAATGTTTTATCCTCCTATCTTGACAAATAAGGAAGCATATTTGTGAAGCCATGGTTTTCAAATGACTGAAGAATAAGCAAAATATAAAGATAACTTTGAAAAAAAAAAAAGAGTGGGGGCATCTGGAGCTAGATTGACTGGGTTCAAATCCCAGCCCCAGCTCTGCTCCTTGGAGACTTGCTGTAACTCTCTGTGCCTCGGTTTCCCCATATGTAAAATGATACAGTCTGGTTCAACCAGACCAACGGCAGGAAGGCCGTGCTGCTCCCTGCACATGCCCTGTGCTGCCACCCTAGAACCAGACTCTTCAGCCTTATTCATAAACTCCTCTGCTCCTCCAAGGTGTCCCACTCTCCGTCTGTCTCCCCTCTCCCTACTAGACCCTGAGTTTTTTTGAGGACAGGCCTAGGGTTCTATTTTCAACCAGATGCTCAATAAAATGTCCACTCAGTGAATAAAGAATGAATAGGTGGTGAATGAATGAAGACCTGCACGTGAGTATTTTCAGTTCTGCCTGCCTGGGGAACTCCTACATGCTCTGTAAGACACAGAGAACAGCACCTCCTACAGGAAGCCCTCCTTAATGCCCCCAGGCAGATAGTCTGGGCCTCCTTTGGAATCAGGAGCACTGGGACCAGGTTCTCTTAACCAAGGATCCCAACAGAGCCCCACCCAGCTTGGAGCCACCTAAGGGCAGACCCCATTCTAGTCAACATGGTGGCCAGAGGGGCCCTATAGAAACCCAGATGAGATCACGTCAGGCCTATGCTCAAAACCCTCCGGCAGAATGAGGATAAATTTGCAGGGAACCCAGAACTGGGGAAGAATGCGGAAATAGGCTTCCTCACCTGGGTTTTTACTGGTGTTCTCACAAACATTGAGGACTGACAGTTTGGTAGGATAAGCCCTTGATCTTGGGGTGTGCCCTTGTGAAGCTTGTTGCTGCAAAGGAGAGGCTGAGCCTACTTATAATTGTGCCTAAGAGTCACCCCCAGAGAACCTCTTTTGTTGCTCAGATGTCAACTGTCTCTCTCTAAGCCGACTCTGCAGGTGAACTCACGGCCCTCCCACCTACATGGGACATGACTCCCGGGGTGTAAATCTCCCTGGCAACGTGGGACATGACTCCTGGGGATGAGCCTGGACCTGGCATCATGGGATTGAGAAAATCTTCTTGACAGAAAGGGGGATGCAAAATGAACAAAACAATTTCAATGTCTGAGAGATTTCAAATGGAGTCGAGAAGTCACTCTGGAGGGCATTCTTATGTGCTATGTAGATATACCTTTTTAGGTTTTAGTGAATTGGAAAAGCTAGAAAGAAATAATTGAAACTGTTAAACTGCAACCCAGTAGCCCTGATTCTTGAAGACAACTGTATAACTAGTCAGCTTATACCATGTGACTGTGTGATTGTGAAAACCTTGTGGCTCACACTCCCTTTACCCAGTGTATGGACAGATGAGTAGAAAAACGGGGACAAAAACTAAATGAAAAATAGTGTGTGATGGGGGGGGGGTATGGAATGTTTTGGGTGTTCTTTCTTACTTTTATTTTTATTTATTTTTTGAGTAAGAAAAATTTTCAAAAGTTGATTCTGTTGATGAATGCATAACTAAATGATGGTACTGTGAATAGTTGATTGTACACTGTGGATGACTGTAGGGTGTGTGAATATATCTCAATAAAAATGTATTAAAAACAAAACAAAACACAACCACACTTGGGAAGCAATCTTCTCCCTTGGAGTAAAGGGCCAAGTCCTTACTAGCGGCTGCCGCCCTTTCTCCAACCCCATATTTCCTCCCTCTCTCTCCTGCCATAGCCCCTCTGCCGTCCCACCAGTCCTCCAGCTGCCTCACACGGGGCTGTGACACTTGCTGTTCCCGCTGGAAACGACTGACCCAGAGACCTCGGCCAGGCTCGCTGCCCCTTCTCCCTCAGGTTCCACTCAGTGCCCCCCTTTCTCTCATGTCACAACCCTCACCCTGACACTCCAGGTTTTCTGCTTTATTTATCTCTCTGTTACAATATAAACGCCAAACAAATTGTTTAATTTACCGCTGTTTCCCCACCACCAGAATGCTGCTTGGTATACAGCAGGCACACAATGAATATTTGTTGAATGAATGCATGAATCTTCAGGTGTCCACAACTCAGCTTGAAGCCTGGTTTTCAAATCCCCCATGAGTGTCTGCCGAGTTCGAACGTGGACTAAGAAAACACCAGTGGGCACTAGGGACAGAGGGGTAGGCTGAGGGCAGGGGCAGTGACCCAGGGAACAGTGGCCACGCGGTCTGGCTAAATCGTAGTCGCCGGCTGAGAGGGAGCAGACTCCGAGAAGGCCGTTCTTCGCCCGCGTGCCAGGCCCTCGTCCCCCTCTGGACTGGCCTCAGCCTGCTGGGACATCTCCCAGGCCCAGGCCAGGGTGAGGACGACAGACATTTGCTCCATTCTTCACAGCACAAGCTTTCAGCCCCATCCCCAGGTGGACTCAGACTCAGAAAGTGAGTTCAAGCCAAACTTGCCCAGCTGCTTTCTCCTTTGAGGCCAACACACCCACCTCCCCACATGCCTGGGAGGGGTCCACGGGAGACCGTGAGCTGCAAGGCACGGAAAGCAGGAGCCCTTGCCATTCTGAATCAGCCCCAGGTCGCCAAACTCGCCAGCACGGGGCTGGAGTTTGGGAGACTGGACTCAAAAATAATTGAATGAATGAGTCAATTCTTGAGACCCCAGAACTTACCACAGGGCCAGGTGCACACATTCCCCATGAGAATGTGCTGGATTGAAGAAAGGTAAAGGAAACCCAGGCCATCAGCTGGGGATCGATGGGGGCAGGCAAGGGCTGGTGGCAGCCCCCCAGCGGTCTTTATCACCCAGACCTGTTTGTTCAGAGTGTAGCTCAATGACCCCTAATATACCCATGTAACTACCACACCCAGAGCAAGAGAGAGAACACATCCTCACCCTGAAGCCTCCCTTTTGCCCCCCCCCCCGTCAGTACTGCACAGAGGGAGCCATGTGCCTGACTTCCATCACCCCAGATTAGTTTTGCCTGTGTTTGAACTTGACATGAATGGAATCATACAGTATGAACAGACCTCTCTTTCCCGATCGGCTTTCCTGAGCCGGGCATCACCACGTGAATGCAACATGTAGGTGTGAAAGCACGCTGGCGGATGGCATCACCTACAGAACGTGGGTTCCAGGGGATTTGCCGTGCACAGCGAATGTCTTTTTAAAGGAGCTGTCTCGAGCAGAATGATTTCTGCAGTCTTGCCAGAAGCGCCCCAGCTTCAGAGCCGCCCTCAGTCTGACAGTGGAACCTTTCCCCGCCAGGCCACGTGAGTCAGACCCAGGATGCGGCGTCGTGCGCTGGCCTGATCACGATGCTGTGCCCACCTCCTCCCAGAAGCCTGCCAGGTCAGCCCGGCCCACGCCAGCGCCTGGCAACCAGCCGGATGTACCTGCCTTCTTCCTCACCCAGCTCACCTCCTGCAGCAGCTGCCTGCATCTTGGCCCCTGGGTTCCCTGGGTCACCGTGGGCAGTTGGGATATTTATAGGACATTGAGCCACCCATGCCCTCTCCTTGGGGAGACTGAGGCAGCTGGCACATGATGGTTCTTAGCGTGGGGTCAGAGAAAGGGCTTGGAATGGGCTTTGGAGCCAGAGACCTGGGTGAGGAAGCCAGCTGGTGTCTCGAGCTGCCCTGTCTGCCTAGGTCTCTCCATCTCCCACACAGGAGGGGGCAAGTGTGCTGCACTGTGAGGATGAAACAAACCACCCAAGCACCTACCTTTTCAATATACTGTAGCTGCCAGGACTACTTTGAGGGAGGAAGGATAGCTCGGCAAGTAAGAACATCCAGACCGCCTGGGCGTGAGCCGCACCTTCCCCGCCTGGGCTCTTGGGCAAGTTAACCTCTCTGTACCTCAGTTTCCCCATCCATGCAATGGATGACAGTACCTACCTCATGGAATTGCTGGGAATTAACTCAATTAATATATGTAAAGTGTGTGTGTGTGTGTGTGTGTGTGTGTGTGTGTGTATATATATATATTTTTTTTTAACATGTGAATTGCTTAGGACAATTCCTGGCTCCTAGTGAGGCATGTAAGGGTTAGCTCTGTCTCTCTCTATATATAATATACTTGGTTAAATGAGAATTAAACGGTATTAAATAATCATTCTGTGGATAAAATGTTATGGAAGTTCTTGAGACTGTATATGTAGTGGTTGGTACTCAGTGAATGCTCAATAGCTATTTGCTCTTATTAACGATAATATTATTGATAGTTAAGTATCAGTCATGGCTCCTGAGCAGACGTGAGCAGGAGAGCGTGGGATAGAAAAGCACTTAAGCGTGGAGGGGAACAAGGGCCCCAGGACCGCTGTGTGGAGTTGGCCTGGCACGTTCCTCCTGGGGGACAGCTCAGCAGCTGCCTCTGATCAGGGGTGAGGGTCTCCCGGGGGTCTCCTCCCAGTCTCCCACCGGTTCTGCACCAATGGGAACCCCACAAAGGTTTGTGGATGGAAAGCCAGAAACAGTCTAGAGAAAACAACCAGGCTTTAAAAAAAAAAAAAAAGCAAATTTTCTTCCCTTTTCCCTAGAGACCAGAAGACGAAAGGACTGAACACCGCTTCTGAGAACACGAAGGGCTTCTAGGGACTGAAGACGAGAGCTTTGTGCCCAAGTCCATGAAAAGGCTGAAGCAGAGGAAAGCAACCATCCTGACCATCAGAGGCACAGAGAAGGCGATGAAAATCAAGGAATGACTTGCTAGTCCAAACTCACTCTCTCCCTGCACCCACACGTTTGTCTTCACTAAGACCCGGAGTCACAACTTACAGCATGGATGAGCACCTGGCAAAACAGGCGATGGGGAAGCTGACACCTCTGCCCGCACTGCTGGCATCTGAAGGGTCCACTGGCCCAGTGACAAGAAGGGCAGCAGATCATTTGAGAGGTGGGTGAAACAAGTCACAGCGGGAATGCCTTCCCTCCAGCACTCATCCTGCAGAGATTACTCTCAAAAATTTACACAAGTGAAACTGGCAAAGCAAAGATTTTGAGTCCCAAGGACCCTTTATTTTAAACAGTTTGAGGAGTTTTGGTGCAACGAAGCACACTTAAACGCAGCCAGGGAGACTTCCTGGATGGGGGGAGGGGGCAGGGCAGAAAAAAGCACCTTCTGTTTGAAATTCATCAGATTCACATTTTAAAAAACCGTGGCCACTCTGGCTCAGGTGGAAAAATTCTCAGAGGAACATTTCAGACACAGCTTTCATATTAAGTACTTAGTTTTACATATGTGATAAAAGTTTGTCAGAGCATGTATCTGGGTTTTATTTTCTTTTCACTTACTTTTGTGGTCAGTTTGGGCACTTTTATCATATCAGATGGATTTCTAGGAATGGAAACCCAATGTGCAAATTGTGCTTTCAGGAAATAAAGATTCAACTGGAGATGGCTTGCAAAGGTTTTCATCCCAGAAATCAATTTGGTTATAAGTCAGGGGTGGCCTGTAATAAAATGCTGGCAAAGGGTGCCCAGACATGGTGTCTGTGACCAGCGCCTGGGAGAACTGAAAAAATAAAGAGGGCAAACACCATCAGTGCTGAACGGACACACACATCCGTTCACCTGTCTGAGGACTGGGGACTGAGCTGGTGCTCTTTGTATTTAAATACCAGGTTCATATTTTTCCCTAACATAAGGGAAAATTAAAAAAAAAAAAAGAAGAGGAAGAAGATGAAATAAATGTCATAGTCCTCATCCATGATCACCATCTTAGCCCCTTGGTGAATTTCCTTTTTCTCCAGCCTAATAAAACATGTTCACATCCACTCTCCACCAGATTGATCTTTAGAGGTTCCACATCTATGGGTTTTTGACACACTTAATTTGCTATTTAATAGAATTCTCCCCATGTTTAATAACCCTCCTAACAATCACAGAGTTAAAATAATACATTTTTATCTAACTGCCTCAAGAACTTTCAAAAGATTGCCTTGAACAGGAAGTAGGAGAAAGCTTGAGTGGTTTAAATATGGCAGACTAGAAAAGAAAGGAGAAGAAAGAATTAGAAATACAAATAAGAGAGGAAGCAGGGAGGAGAGGGAGGGGAGACGGAGCTGGGAAGAGGAAAGGAAACACGGATTTCGGTCTCAGTAGATGCTCAAAAGGGCTGGCTGGCTCCTGGGAAGTGTGGTCATGGCGGGGAAGGGGGAGTGGCAGCAACCACAACTGGGACCCTGGGGACAAAAACTGTCCTCGCTTGGCAAGAGTAGCTGACCAATGCGAAGGTGGAGCTCGGCCCGGGAGCCAGCAGATACCCCAAGGTGAAAGAAGGGGGCCCCTCCGATCGGTTAAGCAAGCGGGGTCTCTGCCCCCCTCCAGACCTCTGCGCCCGACACACAAGCAAGACTCCGTGGGCAGAAAGGCAACAAAAACCATTTTTCATGCAAGAGGAGCTGGACATCAGGAAAAATCAGAGCTCCTTTGTATGACATGCCAAACCGCTGAAGCGAGGAACTGTCTCGGGCCAGGGCTCAGACGCGAACCGGGACCCGGGCGCCGCCCCGGGGACCCGCGCGTCAATGCGGGCTTGTTATCGGGGCTTTTCAGAGCGCGGCCCGGAAGCGCCCGGGTCTGCTCCCCCCGCGCCCGCAGCGACGCGCTGGCGACACAGCCTTGGCCCGAGTGTCCGGCCCCTGGAAGGGAGCCTGGGTGTCCTGAAATGTCCTCGGGGAGCCTTTAGGGATCTGTGTCTTTTCGCTGCTTGCAGTTTGGTCTGGGGGTTAGGGGTGGAGGGGGCAGTGGGACGCCTGTGTGGAAAAATGCCAAGATTCCCTTTCTCTGCACCCCCTTCCCTGTCCCCCGCACACTACACTTTTGGGTGATCAAATGGGAATAACTACCCTGTATCAAACGCTTTTTATTCCAGCCCCAAACTAAGCACTTACATATATCTCAAGGCCTCCCCGCAAATCTGCAGCGCAGGCGTCACTAACTGCTAACGATCCCATTTTGCAGAGGGAAAAACTGAGGCTCCAAGAAGGTGAAACGACTGGCCCAAGGTCCCTCAGCTGGTGGGAGGCAGAGCCTGATTAAACACCATCTCCCTCTGTGTCCTGGCCCCCCCCATCTCTGCAACCATGCCCCTGTCCCAAAACCTCCAGCATAACCGCTGCCCTGATCAGATGCACCCGGAGCCTGGTGAGTATTTCCCATTTACTCCTCCAAACACCCTAGGCAATGGGTGTTGTTAGAGCACCCAGAGGGAGCCCCGAACATTCAGGCATGTCCTCCTGACCCTCTTGCCACACCCCGGGGTCTCCATCAGACAGTAAGTTTCCCCTTATATCTATAACTACCAAAGCAACAAGCTTCTGATTTTGGGGTCAGAAAATACAGTTGCCACTGTGCCATTGTTCCCTGGGGGAACCCAAGGCGCTGGGGCTAAAGAGCCCCAGCCTAACAGCTCACCAGGGAGACACGGCTTCCACATCCTTGTCTCCAGCCCATCTGAGGCCAGCTCTCCACACCCCCACCCCCCTACCCCACCCCCGCCTCTCAATCACTCCTCCTTGAACTCTGGGAATGGCTTCACTGCCAAGTTCCCCAGGCTGAGCTCCAGGGCATCTTCCGGGCCTCCTCCTTCTCTCACCCCACCTCCCAGCCCTCAATCCAGTCAATCAACTGGACCTCTTAAAGTCTCTGAAATGCATCTGTTCTTTTACATCCAACAGCTCCTAGCTTCCTCCATGCCACTGACTCAGCTCAGACCCTTGTCGTTGCACTCCGGGATGACTGCAGGGGCCTCCAGGCTGCCTGACCTGTCTGCCCCAAGGGCAGGAGTCTCAGCATGAAGCCCCATCGGATCAAATCACCGCATAAGCTTGGCATGGAAGGCCCGTTATCACCTGGTCTAGCTCCTCTTACCGGCACTTCTTCAGCCCCTCCCCAGCCACCCTGCCCTTCTGCAAACATTGGCTGCACCTTCAGTTCAGTGAGTCCTCCAGATCACAGCTATCCCAAGAGCCCATCAGGCAAGGTCTTGTTTAATCTTTGTGACAACTCTATGAGACAGGGAGCTATCACTATACCCCCATTTCACAGATGAGAAGACTGAGACTGGAGAGGTTAAGGCATTTTTCCAAGAGCACAGAGCTGATAGAGGGTAAAGGCAGGGTTCAAAGGCACACCCCCTTGAGCCCCCCGGCCCCTGTTCCATTAACCATCACCCTGACCCAGTTCAGATGTCACCTTCTCTGACTCCCTTCTGATCAGTGAAGCTCCTGGCAGGAGAGAAGGCTAGAGAGGTGGGTGGAGCGAGATCCCCGGGGCTTCGGAGACCAGGGGAGGGAGGCTGAATTTATCACAAGCGCAATGTGGTTTTGAGCTGGGGAATGACGCGATCAGATTCATATTTTTAAAAGACCTTTCTGGCTGCACGTGGAGAATGGCTAGCTCAGGGGCAGGAGGGAAAGCAGACCAGGTGGGCCATTGCCAGCAGCCAGTGGGGAGATGCAGAGATGAGAGAAGTGGGGGAAAAGCTGGGGGTGGGTTTTGGAGGCAGAGCTGATGGCATTGGAGAGGGGTGTAAGGAGTCCGGGAGGGCATGTCACAGAAGAGGGATTTTTGTCTCTTCTCTGCAGCGACTAGCACTGTGCTCGGCACAAACCAGGCTCCCTGAGTTTGTCAGATGGATGAACCAACACCGGCATGGGCGGGAGAAGGGAATGGGGCCACAGCAGCCCGTCTAACATGTATGCTGGTGCTGGTCCTTGCGAAGGTGTCAGAGGGAAATGAGGCTTTGAAATAAAAATCCAAATGGCCCAAATCACCAGTGTTTCCAAGAAAACGAGCCTTAAGTCACTGTCCCCTTAGTGCCTCTGTGGCAGCATGGCCACTGTGCTTTTCATAGCACTTTCCCAAATACCTTCTCAGGGGAAACCACACAACCCTGGGAGAGAGAGTGAGGTAGGACGGAGGCATGGAGGGACTGGGGAATGCAGGATGGAGGAATACAGGGATGGGGATGGAGGGAGGGTGGAAGGAGGATGGGGGAGGATGGGGAAGGATGGAGAATGGAGGGAGGATGGAGGGAGGACGGAGGGAGGATGGAGAGATGATGGGGAGGATGGAGGGAGGATGGGAAAGGATGGAGGGAGGATGGAGAGATGATGGGGAGGATGGAGAGATGATGGG
>PVKY010003273.1:0-11717 GCA_004027775.1 Bradypus variegatus | reverse complement strand
GAGGATGGAGAGATGATGGGGAGGATGGAGGGAGGATGGAGAGATGATGGGGAGGATGGAGGGAGGATGGGGAAGGATGGAGCAGGATGGAGGGAGGATGGAGTGATGATGGGGGAGGATGGAGGAATGAAGGAATGAAGGGAGGATAGAGAATGGTGGGACGGGGGACGGAGGGAGGGAGGATGGAGGGAAGGGCAATGATAGACACCAACTTGACAACCCAGCACACCAAGGCTCTGGGAGGTTAAGGAATAAGCCGAAGATTGTCCAGTTGGTTAGTGGCAGAATTGGGACCAGGCCACAGGTCTCAATGGCCATTCCAGTGACGTCCACAATCCAGCACCAACCCCCTTCTCGCAGCCTTTCTCGCGCTGCAGCCTCAGCACCTGACACAGTGTCTGACAGCCAGCAGGTGTCTGGTAAGTGCAGGGGGACGAATGGGCTGTGCTCCACTGCCTCTCAGTCACCCCGGCATCAGTGGAGGCCCCCCCACAGGCTTCCTCTTCCTTGGGTATCAAGGAGCCACACCACCAGCCCCACCCCTGTGCCTCTCTGAGTTCCCTGGCTCCTCTTTGCCCTCTGGGGACCAGTGTCACAGGCAGGGGCATTAGGCAAACTCACTGAGTCAGAAAATGGGACGAGGGGACCACACCGCCTGCTCGCTGCTGTCACCACCCTGGGCACTGTGCTATTTTGGCTTCTAACCGAGTGCCCTCCTGGCTCGGGGTCTTTATGGTTCACGGAAGCCCTTCAGCGGCCCTGCCCCTGAGAGGCGAATAAAATAGTGTCAGGCTCTCCCCGCACCTGCCCCATCATGGGCGTGGGGGCTCAGCTGCCCCCATTCCTGACTCTGGAGGTCCGTGACCAGGCCTCTCTCAGTTTGGATGCAAAGTTTGGGCAAATTATTTCTTCTGGGAAAACTTCGAGGGTTCAGGAAACAGAAACGACACATTTTGAGCATCTACTGGCTGCAAAGCATGGCGAGGGGTATTTCGCTGTTTTTTTCTCCTTAACTTGCACCAAACCCCAGGGGCTTGATTCTCTGAACCAGAGTTCAGAGAGGTCAGGTAACTTGTCTGGAGATACCAGCCAACAAGTGGCAGAGTCTGGACTCAACCCAACTTCCACCTGACCTCAGTGCTGCCCGCTGAAACTGTGAAAGGACGCAAGGGTGAGCTCGGGCAAGTCTCCGCCTGTCTCCCGGGGGTGAGGAGGCAGCAGAGATGCTGATGGCACGTGAACCAGGGAGAACTGACAACAACTTTTCATCCTTCGATTTCCCCCGGCTCTGGAGTTGGGCTTGCATCAAGAAATTCCCCTGGGCCTTTCCGCACATGGATTCAGAGATGGGGCAGCGGTGGAGGGCGGGGAGGAGGGGACCAAGGAACAGCGTTTGCTGAGGTCCTCTGCCTCCGTGGACTTGGCACAGGAGTAGGTGCAACGGGGGTCGATGCTGTGACCGCAGAGACCTGGCTTTAGGTCTGCCATCCTCAGAGGTGGGAGTGGGGGGTGGCGAGGGCACCCCCAGCTACAAGTGAAAGTCTTCACCAGCACTTGCTCAAGGCAGCCCTCTGTGCCTGGTGACAGAAGGCCTTGAGAAGCCCAAGGAAGGAGACTTGGGGGTAGCTTTACAGAGAAGTTGGGCTTGAAGGATGGATAGGAATCTGGGGGATGGGTGGATGTAGGGTGAAGCAAAGAGGTCTGCTTGTTTGGGGGAAGCAAACCAACCAGAGAACTCCTTTGATTCAAGTGACTCCCTGCCTCCAGCACCCCGCTGGGTGACTGCCCCGCTCCCATCTCGCCTCTAGGAAAACGGGAGGGAAGGCAGGAAGGAGCCTGATGTCCCCAGCCAGCAGAGGGTACCGCACGCTGTCAGGGGCAGCATTTTGGCTTTGCAAAGATCCCAGAACTTCACCCAAGTGTTACCTGGGTCCCAGCCCTGTCCTGAGGCAGCAGAGACATCAGGGAGCCCTCAAAATGCAGAAAGGCAATACCTTCCGCCGCTGCCCAGACAGCTGCCCAGAAAGGATGACCGTCTGGCCTCCCACAGTGGGTGCCGGAGGTTGGCAGCTAAGTCTGTCATCTGGTGCCATCTCCTTGGCCATGTATAGCTCAAACCCAGGACCTCGTGAGATGCAGAGGCAGGGACTGTACACTTCTGCTCCCAGCTCTGCTACTAACAAGCGTATGACCTTGAGTAAATCACTTTGCCTCTCTGGCCTTGAGTTTCCTGAGACGTAGAGGCACCTGCCTGGGTGGGGGGGCACCTAGTCTGTGGTGTGTGCTGTGTCCTTTCACATCCTTCATTACCCATTTTCCAGACTTATGAACAACTCAGAGAGGTACAGTAACCTGCCCAAAGCAACACAGTTACCTGGCAAAACTGGGACTTGAACTCAGGTCATCCATTCCCCAAACCTGGCCTCTTTCCTGGACCCTATGCTGCCTTTTCAACAGTGTCCACTTCAGTGTGATAGAATGCCCATTGTAGAAGGAAACATGGAATACCTTTTCCCCGGGTCCCAGTATCAGGTAGAGCTGGGCTTCTCATGAGCAGTGATTTCCTTTTATCACATGCATGCTGTGAAACTTATCTTTGATCATGTTCTCCTCTTTCTCCAAACTCACGACCCACCTCCAGCAACCCTGCTGGCCTTTGTAGCAGGCTGCCTGTATACTAACCCGACTGAATCTCCATCTTATTCTCCTACTTTTATTTTTACTTCCATCCCAGCCCCTTATCTATTCTATTATTTATCTTACCCCTTCCTTCCTTCCTTTCTTTCCATGTTTGGTTGGAGAAGGAAGAACTAAACAGAGTCAAGTAATGTGATGTATTTTTTGGTAACTTTGAAAAGTTTTTCATATGAAGAAATTCATAGGTTAGGCAAAAATACTCTTCATCTGCTCCCATGTCCTGACCTGTATTCAGAAAAGAAGGTCTCAGGTGGACATGCCCAGTGAGCCAAGGGGGCTGGCGACCCGGAATTGGGGAGTGGGGATGTCTTGCCTGAGCTGGCCTATCCCTAGGGTTGGAGCCAGTTTGTTCCCTCTTTGAAGGTGTTCCCAGGAGAGCCAGCTCACAAGCACACGCCTGGGAGAGCATCCTTTTCGAGGGAGGGGCTGTCGTGGAGGACAGGGGCTGCGTCTCTGTGCACATTCTTGGGTGAGCTGTGATGCAGTGATGGGTGGGAACCGGAAGACTGGAAAGCAGTGGCGTCTCTTCTTTCTACACATACTGCTTGCTGCTTGCCCCATGCTATGGTAGCTCCTCGTTGTCCAACCTTAGCTCAGCCACCAGTTGGAGGGGCACTGTACACTTCTGCTCCCAGCTCTGCTACTAACGAGCGTGTGACCTTGGGTAAGTCACTTTGCCTCTCCAGCCTTGAGTTTCCTGAGCTTGGAGAGTACAAGCACTGGGCTGCACCCGTGGTCCTCACCCCTGGTGAGGAGACACACTGAGGTGAAGTGGGCAGGGCCCAGTGGGTTGCCTGCACGTCATTACTGTTACTGCAATTCTGAGCTGGGCATGATGTGTCCCTCCAGCCACCCAGGGCCAATGCCAGCCCACCCCGTCATAGGGGTACCCCCTCACTGGCATCCCAGGTGCTTTCTTGAAGAGAAGAGGAATGAGCCCTACCAGCCACCAGGACTGGGCTCACCTCTGCCTACCTACCTGATGCTTCCCTAGAGAGGGGTTCTCCACTGCAGGCAACTTAGTCTCCCCCAGGGAACACTTGGAAAATGTCCAGACAACATGACTGGTTGCACAACTCAGGGTCGGGGAGCTACTGGCATCTAACAGGTAGAGGCCAGGGATGCTGTGCAATATCCTACAATGCACAGAACAGCCCCCCACAACAAAGAATGATCCAGCCCCAAATGTCACCAGTGATGAGGGTGACAAACCCTGATCCCTTAGGGTGGGGGCAGTTGATGATGAGCCCACAGCACTGGGGGTGAGTATGAGCTGTTGTGGTGCTCCTGAGTTACGTTCTTCGGTACTTTCTGGCACTATTTTTGGCCGTTGGAGGTGCTGGGCAGTAATATCAAAATCTCTTTCCCAGTTCTGCTCCTTCTTTATCTACCTCATTTGGAAATGGCACCACCACCCAGCCAGCTGCCGTTGACAAAAATCTGGACAGTCATCCTTGCTTTCTTACACCCCCTCTTCCCACCCCTCTCCCATCTCTGCAGCTGCCACTTTGGTCCCAGGTCTCCAGCCTGGCAGCCTGCAACCATGTCCCCACTGGTCCCTGGTGGCCATCCTGCTTCCCAGATGCTCCATGATCTACATGCAGTCAGAGGACCTTCTACAAACACAGATCAGATCGCTTTACTCCCCCTGCCCCAAATCTCCAAGCAGCACTGATCCCATGTAAAATAAGGCAGGCTCCTGACCCTGACCTTGACACCCTCCGCCAACTCAATGGAGCCCCACGCACCCTCCATCCTCCTATTCCATCCTCTCCCCCACCTTCACCTGATTCCTTCCTGCCTCAGCTTGCCTCTTCCTCTCCTGGAAGTCCTTGCCGTGCACGTTTTGGCATACACGTCACCTTCCCTGACAGCACTTTCCAACCCCCTCAACTGAGAGCAGCCTTCCCCAGCCTCTCCCAGCACACCCATCTGCTCTGTTTGCAGCATAGCACCCACTGGTACCTGGTAGTGTGTTGGGGCCATCAATTCAGTTCCCAGGATGGGGTCCACTAAGACCCCAGCTTCTCCCCACTAAATCAGCTGGCTCCAGTTAAAAGGAGCTGGGGAGTAAAGAACAGGGGAGGGTACAGAAGAGACAGAGCAGGGCACTAAAGGACAGTGGACGTGTGAAAGGACCACCAGGGACCCTTCTGACAAATTGGAGAGGGTGAGCACCAGTTACACCCCCTTACCTGGCCCTTCCCAAATCTGTGTGGTTCAAATAAAGGACCAGCCCTGGCTGGTGGAGAGCCGAGGTGGTCTGTTCAACCTCAGCCACTCGGCAGCATTCGCCATCTTCAGCCTCATTTTCTATTCCTATCTATAAAAGGCAGATAATTAATATTTACCTTGAAGTGTTGTTGGCAATTACATGAACTCCTGTCAGCCCTGCACTGAGGTCTTCAGTAAGTGATGGCAGTTACTGTTAACACCAGGAGGCCAAGGAGGGCCGGCGGTGAGGCCTTTTGCTGGAGGAGTGGGGGACAGCGGGCCCAGCTGCCTGAGGGTTAGCGCCAGAGAGGATGAAAGCCAACACAGACAGAAGAGTTCCCGGCTCAGTTATTTGGATCAAAATCTCTCCAAATGATCCCGTTGTATGTGGTTTAAGGCAGTGTGGTCCGAAGTGTGGCTTAAGGGAGAGCTTCCTGGCTGACTTGCAGTGACGGGGTCCCAAGGGTGCTGGGAGAGCTAACTCCACCCCCACCACACCTGGGCAGGACCTGGGGCAGCTGGAGAACCTGGGGCAGTCGTCTCTGGTTGTCCTTCCTCCCCTACAATGTGCATTATGAATATTCTCTTTTCTTCTGTGTGCCAGGGTGTGAATCAAGGCTGGAGACATTGGCTAAGTGAGGAAGGCCAGGTGAGTGGGGCAAAAGACCCTCTCACTCTAGGGTTCTGGGCCCTTCTCTCTACTCTCCTAGCACAGAGCTAGGCACAGTGGGCACTGGGCTACCCCTGGCGCCCAGGCTGGCAGCTTAAGGCTCTGACAGAGCCCTACGAGTGTGCTGGGGACAGCAGCATCTGTAAATGACGGGGGCCACAGGAGGGGTGTGCTGTTGACAGTGAGCTTTGCCAGGACCATGTGTTTTAGGGCCTAAGAAACCCTGATGTCGCGACAGTGGTCAGGACCCACATGGGCCCAGGCCCGTGGCAACCCCCGAGAGCGCTTGAGAGCTAATGGTGGGCGCAGAGGCCTCGGCATGTGGCCGCCACTGCCGCTCTCTGGGCCCAGTACCCCCGTCTCCTCCCATGTCCACACGGGGGTCTTCTGTCCCAGCAGAGTATGTGCTCTGTCATGTATGTTTACAGTCTACACCCCATCTGATCTCAAAATGCATCTGAGAGTGAACAAATGTTGTGATGCCTTTGATTGAAAAGTCCACAAAGATGTCCCGGCCTGGAGCTGAGTGTCACCAAAGGTGCAAAGAAAGAATGAGGCAGGGGTCTCAGGGAATGGGGTGGGGATGGAGGACATATGTCTACTGGTGGTGGGGACAGGCCAGTCCAGGACATGGCAGAAGGGGGAGGGTAGAGAGCGAGAAAGAGCGTGTTATGCAATTTGTGTATCAGTTATACATTCCCAAGGCCTTTATGCTGCCACTGGCCCAACCTCAGAGCTGGGCTCTGCTGGGTACTCAAGTACTTGGTTCTATTTTTAATGGCAACCCAGAAGCCATTTGGAGAAGAGCAGGATGATTCGGTGGGAAGAGCTTTGTAGTGAGACAAAGGTTCAAGTCTGGCCCTGCTGCCTCCGAGCAAGCCCCTTGCCTTCTCAAGCCTCCATCCAGTCTGCACCCTGGGGGTGCAAATAACCCCCCCTTCCAGGACTGCTGTGAGCATGCCATGTGAGATACGCAAAGGCTCTGGGCACTTGTATATTTTAACACTTGCCAAGTGGGGGGTGGACAGAGAGGGGAGACTCTGCTTTTGGGGGTCAGAAAGAGGCTAAAGTAATCTCAGGCCTGGTGAGACCAGGCACATTATTTTCTTCTACGCACAGCCCTGACAGACTGCACGGACGGACGCCTTAAATACACACAGGGGCTGAGCTCTCCCGGCCGGGGACACCAGTTTGTGGGAAACCCCTGTAAGTCTTGCTGCGACATCTTGGTGCTCTGGTTGCCATCTGCTGCAGCATTTCCTCACTTTGAGCTTTGAGGCTTGACCTTTCAATTTGTGACTTTGGGATGTGATGCTTTGGGGTTCTCTGCTAGAGAACAAGTGGAAAAATGCATTTTACACACAAAAGCCAACATGGAAGTGCCTCTCTCTTTCCACCATAAGCGGCCTGGGGTTCACGTTCGGCCCGGAGCTCAGTGTCAGAGGGCTGTCAGCTGCCAGCCTCTGCGTTGTGCGGGTGGTCCTCGGCCAGGTCAAGGGACTGTCGATGCTCCTGGCCACATGAAGGAATCTTGAACCACTCTCCCAGCCCTGGGCCCCACAAGGATGCCCCAATCCTTGGATGTGGCCTAACTTGCCCCTTAGAACCCCTGAGCTTTTAGGTATGACAGAGGCAGCCCAGTTCTTTCAGCAAAGTTCCCCAGATGGCAATCCCCCCTCCCTTTGCCAGCAGAGCCAGCTGCCCAGATCAGCTCGGGGGCCCTTCTGATGAACGCCGAGTGCAAACGGCTCGAGGCAGCTGGCAAGAGACTAAATGCAGCATCAATCCTAATTAGGATGAGGAATTAATAAAGGAGCCATCCCAGCCACTCAATGGAGGCCAGGCTGGCCAGTGTGGAGGAATCTGTTCCAATTTCCAACTGGGAAACGGGAAGGCTCTGGGTCCAGGCATGCCTTCGGGTGGTTACGGAGCCCGGCAGAGCTCACAAGGTGGCCGGCATGCCACTGCAGCCCCTGCTCTGCTCAGCTCAGGTGCCGTGGCAGGTAGTGGCGTGGGCACATGCGCCAGATGAGAGCAGTAGGTGTTCATGATCTGAGCAACTGCATACCAAAGACGATGTTTTCCCAAAGAATGGAGGAGGGTGTGATGGTGGGGCAGCCGGCTCCTTTGTGTGGCTGTGTTTCTCCAACTCAACTACTGACTGCACATTCCTGTTGCTTGAAGACTCCACTTAGCTCTGACATTAAGCTCCAAATTGCAAGGGGCAAGCCAGCCCCCTTTGGGAGAGCAGGTGGGGGGCAGAAGTGGGCAGCGTTCCAGATAAGAACAGACATGGTCTGCGGGGGAGGGAGAGGGCAAAATCGGCCCCCACAAGCAGACCCAGCTCTACAAAAGCGTCTTTTTAGATACATCCAGATGCGGCCAGAAAAGGACCATCTTTTTAAGAGCTCCCTACCCATTTCCACCAAGACCCAACCACGCTGAATTATTTTCAGGGCGATGTAACCGCAATAAGGAAGGCTAGATGTATAGGAAAACTTCCTTGACAACTGAGGGGCGAAGTTACGCCTCGAAGGTTACAGAAAAAGGAGGAAACTGTCCAAGGATTTTTGAAAAAACCAAAGGAACGCTCCGCCAACTCCCTTCCCCCATTCTCGACCCTAAGCTGAAAGACAAGAGCAAGCTGCGGACCTGCCAACAACCTGGACCGGGCCAGGCGGCCCCTCCACAGCCACCTGTTAGTTCCCCAACTGGGCCGGCGAGAGAGGCGCTGAAGTCGGGCGTATTTGGCGTTGGAGGCGTCCCGGCCCCTCCACGGGAGGGAGCCGTCCCGCCCCAACCGCGGTGCGTCGAGGTCATTCTAGCCTCACAGCACCTACTACTACTTAGCGCCAAGGCGCACCTGGGAGTCCACAGCCACCAGCCCCGACGGGGCGACCACGCCCCTCCCAGGCCGCTCCGGGTCCGCAGGTCGCCCCTGCGCACCCCGCGCTCTGCCGAGGTCTCCCGCAGCTTCCCTTCGGAGGGGCCGGGACGCAAGGCTCGCGGCTCCAGTCGGGGACAAGGGGGAGAGTCGGCGTCGTTCCCCTTCTCTCCTCTCCCCAACGCACAGGGAGGGACGGGCCGGTGGCCCCATAGAAGGTGGCTAAGAGGATCTCAGTGGGCATCTGGCCGGGGCGACCCATGTCCCCCAGACTCGTTTGCAGCTCAGCTTACTCCCGCCCCCCACCCCCAAGGTCGGCTAGGGGCTGGAGCCAGCGCGAGCGGCCCCGCCCCAGGATGGCCAGTTCCCATAGCAATCGCACAGACACCGGTTGCCAAGCAACCCCTCCCCCTACTCCCTCCCTTCCTCCCGGGTCCGCTCCCCCAACCCCAGCCTCCTCCCGACCCCTCTTCAACCTCCACCTCTCCCGGGGGCGCCACCGCGGCCCCTCGGGATCGCTCCGGTCCCGGGCTGCGCGCGCGCGTGAGAGTTTCTGTGTGTTTCATTGTGTCTGTGTGCGTGGGGGTGTGCGACTGCGAGTGGAGAGTTTGTGTGATCAGTATGTTGGAGGAGGGTCCCCCGACCAGGAGGAACCCCGAGCTGGTGCCCAGGTGGCCGCGAAGGGACCCGCCCACCCGCTTCGGTTCCTTTGTGTCTCGCGCCGAGCCGGCGCCGCGCCCACGCCCCGGGTGGTGTGTGTGTGTCTGTGTGTGTCTGTGTGTGTGTGTGTGTGTGAGCGCGCGCGCGCTGGGGTGTGTGTGTGTCTGTCTGTGTGTGTCTGTGTGTGTGAGTGTGACAGCGCGCGCGCGCTGGGGGTGGGGCGGGGGCGGCCGTACCTTCGATGCAGCACACCCGCCACAGCCCGGAGTGGGTGAGGTCGCCGCGGGCGCGGCGGGGAGGGGGCCCGTCGCCCATGGTCAGGTTGGTGCCGTTGCAGATGTGCGCGCTGGAGTAGAGCCAGTAGTCGGTGCCGACGGCGATGGCCATGAGCGAGAAGGCGGCGAAGGCCCCGGCCGTGGTCAGCAGCATCTGCAGCCCGCGGTCGCATCGCACCATGGTGGGCGCCTCATAGTCCGCCGCCCGCCGGCCCGGCCCGCCCTCCTCCCTCCGCGCGCCGCTCCGGGGGCGCCCGGGCTGGGGGGCCGTGGGCCGGGGGCGCGGCGCCGCGCTGCGCGCTCCGTCCCCGCGCCCGGGGCGTCCGCGGCTCAAACTCCGAGGCGCGGCGGCGAGTGCGGGCTGGCGGCGGCGGCGGCGGCGGCGGCGGCCGGGGGCTCCTCCCTCTCGGCCCGCCCTCTCCTCACGGTCCGCGCCTCCGCCCCGCGCCCTCCGCGCTCCGCCCGCTGTCGCGCTCCCGGCCCGTGCCCCGCGTCTCGGCGCCGCCTCTCGCGCCTCGCCCCGCGCCCCGCGCCCCGGCTCTGCTTTCCCGGCCGCTCTCCTGAGCTACCCTCTCGCCCGGCGCAGATTTTCTCTCCGCTCCCCTCCCCTGCCCACCTCTCCGCTCCCCGCGCTCGCGCGCGCTCTCTCTGCCTCTCCCCGGGTTCATTCACGTTATTAGAGCGAAAGAAGCCGAGGGAAGGTTTCCCCAGGAGGACCGAAGGCAAACCACCCTCCAGGCATGTCTCTTGCCCAACCTAGGACACCTGGCCCCCCCTCAGATGTTCATCTGTGGCGTGCAGGAGGAGTGGGGGTGGGATAGGGGTTGTCGGGTGTGTAGATCTTATGTCTTAACCGGGAGTGTGGTGTGGGAGTGCCCAGGTTAGGGTTCCAGAGAGGCAGATGTGGGTCACAGGTGGGAGACATTGGAGACCAAGTCAGCCTCCGACCGCCTCCTGGGAGGTCCCGGAGTCCGGGGGAGAAGGGAGATTTCAGCCTGTGGTCCTTTGAGGAGAACTTCTCTAGAAGGGGTGGTGAGGCCGGGGTGGAAGAAGATTCTTCCATTACTACATTTCTGGGCCTTGGTTATTGCCAGAGTCCCAGGAACACCCCGATTGTATTAAATGCAAACATCCCAGCCACTGGCATTTTCCCTCTTTCTCCCAGCTCCCCACCTTTGTTTCTTTTTGCATTTCTCTCTACTCAAGCTTAAATGGCTTTCTCACCCTCCTCCCCTCATCTCCATCCGCTGTCCCTGCTGGCTTTACTTCCTTGCCTTTGCTCCTGACAGGATCAAACCTGGACGTGCTCCCTTCTCCTTCAGCCAATCCCAGCGCCTCCTCCTTCAAAATCCAGCTCCAGACTCCTCTCCCCAGGGGGCCCTCGGAGACCAACACCTGGCTGCCCAGGGTTCCTTTACTTCGCTCCTTCCCGATGCTCGTGTGGGCATCCCTCATGGTGTCAGGTGGGGTGCTACCCTGCACCTCCAGGAAGCTGAGAGAGGCATACGGAGAACTGCTGTTCTTCTTGCAAGATGCAACTTAAATTTTACCTCCTTTTGTGGCACCTTCCCTGGTCCCCATTCCTCAGAGAGAATTAATTACCCTGCACTGGGATCACTATTCTGTTTCCCCCAGGGGCCTTTCTCATATCTGGCATATGTGGTAAGTGCTTAAGGAATGTTTGCTGAATGAGAGGTGTTTTTTGACCCCACCCCTCTCCTGGAAAATTAGTCTAGTTGAGGAGAAGAGAATATATAAATAAAAGGGGAAAAAACAGCAGGGTAATAGCTGGAAGACCAGACTGACTGCGTTAACTAGCCTTTGTTAGTCCTTTTTCTCTGCCTTTGGGTGTCTGTCTGATCTGCCTCCTGAAATCCGAAAGGACAAAGGTCACCACCTCTATTTTACTTTTCTCCACCTGGCAATTACCAAGACACCTGGTCTAGGCTTTACATACAGCAAGTGCCCAATGAGTGCCTGAGTGGATCAGAAGGTGTGAAGCATGCTCTGGCTGAGCACAGAGCCACCCGCCCTGTCCCTGACATCCACAAAGATTTGGTCTGGGTTCTGTTCTCAGGAGCATCCAGAAAAGTGGATCTCAACTTTCTTTTCTTTCTTTCTTTTTTTTTTTTTCTCCCAAATTAAGTCTTAAACAAAAACCCAATATAAATAAACCAGTTCTCCCCCCAGGTAGCCTTGTAGGTAAGGCTGGCCCTGCTCTGGTTGAATAGGGGTGTGGGACCCAGAGCACCCACTTCGGTGCCAGGAACTCTCCCACCACCCTCCCCCCTTTACCACCCCCTGCAACTCTTGAAGA
>PVKY010003272.1:0-22232 GCA_004027775.1 Bradypus variegatus | reverse complement strand
TGTTACATGCATCATCCCATTTAATTCTCGTGACAATTCCCCATGAAATAACCGACTCAGAGAGGAATTGAGCAAAAGCAGTTACTAAGAGCCCAAGTCCCAATTTGAACCTCAGTCATCCTGACCCCAGAACTCTGTTCAGCTACTGCCTCTCTCCCAGGACAGAGGAGCTGGCCAAGGGTAGGCTGAAGGGACCACTTGGGGGTCTCCACCACCTTTCATTCTAGGGAGCCATGACCCCCCCCCACACACACCCCTGGGAGCTCTCCTGCTGCCCCTGAGGTTCCCCCTGCAGGGGGTCCCTTCTGGTTGCTGATTCTAGGCCCATGAGGATGGGGTGGAAAGTTGGGGTGAAACCCCAGTTCCTCATGCATCTTCCCTTCCCTACTCCCCTTCTGGGGGCCTCAGTGCCTTCTGCAATCCAATACCAGACACGCTCTGGGAAGTGCCCGACGGACATGGGCAGGAAAAGGGAAAGCAAAGCCATCCTGGGGAGGGGAGGGCAACTTGCCTGGGGTGGGGGTACATAGGCTGCCTGGGTCCATCCAGTTGAGCCCCTTTCTGGTGACTCCTCCCTACCCCCAAACACGAACAGAGGCTCCAAGGAGCTTCTGGAAGATGTCAGCTCCTGGGGGAGAGGGCCGAGCTGCCCAGTTCGTGGCTGTACCCGAAGTACTCAGTGCCCCTGACACACGGGGGGCTTCAGGTTTTATTTAAAGTGCTCCCTCACCTCCTTCGGTCTTTGTCCTAATGGCATCTTCTGGCTGAGGCCCACCTGACGGTCCTTTTTAATGCAGCCAGCGCCCCACCAATGGGGCTCCCAATCTCTTCTCTGTTCTCACTCTATAGCCGGTGTCCTTTTAGCACATATTTATTATCTAAGTTTGTTTCTGTTGCTCACACTTCTCCCACCCACTCGAGGACTTAAGCTCCACGTGGACTGCGATCCTTGTTTACATAGCCCCCAAGGGTCTAGAACCATGCCCTGCACACAAGAGCCGCCAATAAATACCTTTGGGGTGAATGAACGAACAGCTAGGACAGAACAATCCAACTAGGCCAGCGCTGAGCTGGGGCCCCACAAGGTCCCACAGGGAACTTTCCCACCCAGTTCTCAAGTCTCTGGCCAAGGCCAAAGGCCACGTGGATATGGCACCTGCCATCCTGCTGGGGATACCCTGTGGGCCCCACCTCAGACCGAACCCTAGAATATTATTTACTGGAGTCACACAGTCCCCTGCACAGGTGTCCCTCTTGTCAAACCCTGGGAACACTGAATTAGGTGTCTCAACAGAAGGTTCCAGTCTCAGCTGAATTCCTGAGGGACAGAGTCAAGCACCCAGCAGCTTCCCTGTCCCCACACCCAGACAAGCCTCTCCTAGCTCAAGAATTCACTGTGGTTCCTGGGAAGGGGAAGCAGTGGAGTGATTCCTGAAACTTCCAGCGTCCTCCGAGAGGCAGGGCAGGGAGGCTCAGCCACCCCAAAGGGTGCTGGGCAAAGCCCCACAGCAACAGGCCATTGGGAGGGTCCCCAGATGAGCCGGGGCTGGGGGAGGGCAGGCAGCACTGGCGGCCCCACTGGCCCAGGGGGAAGGCCCACTCCCCCACCCCATCCCCACCCCATTCTCCCTGTGAACTGCCCTTGGACAGAGGAAAACAAAGTTGCTAAGCAGACCTGGCCGTGCCTCCACCCAGAAGGAGCCCTGATAACTCTATCGCCTGAGCATAAGGAGGCATCTCAGACAGAGCTGAGCAATCCAGACAGATGAATGGAGATGGCCAGCGCTGCTCAAAGCTGCCAACCCCAGATGGAGCCCCTAAGCCTCCAACTCGGGGGTCTCCCATAGCTGCCTCTGCCACACCTGGAAATGGCAGCAAGGCTGAATACCCCCCCCCCCCCCAGGAAACTAAACTTTCCCACACTGCTCCTGGAGACTCCTGCCAGGCATGTTCCATGTCCCCAGTGGGATAGACAGGGGTTAGAGTGATGACAGAGGCTCCAAACTCTCCAGCTCCATGTACCCTTCTCCACAGAGCAGGGGACCGGGAAATCCTCCTGGCAGCAGAGGACACCCCTTCTCTAAACGAGGTTGAAAGTAGGTAGGATGGTGTTCCCAAAAAAATCTTGATGGTGATGATGTGGCACAGGAATTCGCGATCCCTATGCTCCAAAAGGGTGCACGGAGTGTGTACAGCCAAGTCCCACCCCCCACCCCCAGCTCAGGAAAGGCCGGTAGCCAGGTCCAGTGGCCAGGCCTCCCTGTGGCTCTCCCTTAGGAGCAGGGGAAGGACCAAGGTCTGCTGGAAATCATGGATGGTGAGGAGAGGCCGCCCCATCTACCTCTGCCTCCTCTCCCCAATTCCTGAGGAGCAACTTTCTGATTTAAAAACTTCTGACCTTCAGAGACTTTAAAAGATCGCAAAAACTCTAATGATTCCTGGGATGGAGAAGCCAAATCCCTTCTCAACCCATCAGGCACCTCCAAAGGCCTGTGGAGTGACTGACCCTTTTCCATGCTGAAGCTAAGATGCTCACCCTTCCCAGGTGCCTGCTATGTGCCAGGCCAGCGAATTCATGACACTTTGCATCCTCTCATCAACATCTGTAAAAATAGGGTTCACCAAGGCCTGGCACAGTCAGATGACTGAGCCAAAGTCATAAGCAAGAAAACGGCAAGGCCACATCAAAACTATACCTGAAGTCTGTCAGGAAAAATATTTTATAAACTTAATATTTCGTGAGAAGGAAAAGACTGGGAGACAAAGTGAGAGAATAATTTCCCTCCTTAATTTTATACTTTCCTATAATGTTTGATTTTTCCTACCACGTGCCTCAATTACTTTTTTTTTAGTTTGTAAACTAACGGATCATCTGGGACTACAGGCCAGTTTTTCCTTACATTTTGGGGATGATGAAAATGTCCTGGAATTAGATAGAGGTGGCTATACAACATTGTGAATGTACTAAAAGGCCACTTTAAAGAGGTTAGAATGGTAAGTTTTATGGTATGTGTATTTTACTGCAGTTTTTATAAGTTACTCAATATTATTTAAAAAAACACAACTATTAATCTGCAGCCAAAGAGGGCGGGGAACTTTCTTCCATACTTGGCCACCTTTCAGAAAGAGTGAAGACCCAGAGTGACCCCAACCCCTGGAAAAGCTGTCCAGTGCCCCCCACCCCACTCCAAACTGGCCCAGTCTAACTTGGAAGAGGTGAGTCCTGGACAAAACCCCCAAAAGCTAGGTTTGAATCCTGACTGCCAAGAGGTGCAGACCACTTAGTACATCCAAACCCGAACCCCACATCCACCGACCCCATTCTCCAAGGTCCTTTCCTGCACCTCGGCTCACACAGACCCAGACTGTTTTCCTCAAAAGCCACTTGCGACCTTGGCTTCCCCTGGGCCGGGTCACAGCTATTCTCCTACCAGACCCTCTGTTCTTCCTCCCCGGTTTCAATGTGGTCCCGACATGCCCATCCCCTCAGGACTCCGCTCTGCAACCAGGGAGCACCTTGAACTGTCAGCTCCTGCAGGGGGTCCCAGAGCCCAAGAAAGGGGCGCTGAGCCGAAGCCCGCTCGCAGCACCCCAAGCTCACCTGTCTCAGGTGAGAGCCTCAAGGAGCCGCCCTGCGGCTCCCGTGGTTACGGTCAACTCTGCCACAGCCAAGGCCCGACCTATCCCCGAACCCGGCAGCCGGATCAAACCATGAGTAAACTTTGCACACTTTCTTTGGCCAAACAGAATTTTCTACTCCTCGCCAAGTCGGAACGTCCCGCAGCGCAACCCCCAACCCCTCTGGTGGAGCAGACAGACAGGATCTGCGTGCAGGCGCCTAAGGGTGTCCCAGAGCCGCCCGGGGCGGAGAAAGGCCCCGAGACCGAAGTCCCTCCCGCGGGCTTCCTGAGTCCGGGGATTAGGACGCACAAAGGGCCGGGAGGGGGTGGCCCCAGATGGCAGGGGCTAAGCCGGGAGCGACGCGCTCCGGGCGCCGCGCGGGGACAGGCCACGGAGAAGCGCGTCGCAGGCCCCCACCCCCGGCCGGGCGCTGGGCACGTGGAACCCGCGGCCCGGGGACCCGTCTCCGTCGCGCTGCGCCCCGCACCCAGCCGGCCGCGCACCTGCTTCCCAGCTCCCCAAAGCCGACGCTATTGTGCAAACCCGAAACCCAAGTTCCGGAATCGCGGTGGATTGGGCAGGGAGGATTCCAGCGGCACTTTCTACAGGTGACTTTCTCCCGGAGCGGCCAAGACACCGGCACAAGGGCGAGGCTGGCGGACCCGGGCGCAGCCCTGCCCGCCCAGCCCGAAGCAGCCGAGGGGTCTCGGCCCTCCCCCGCCGCCCCGAGGGTCGGGCGCCCCCAGGGGGCGGGCCCGGCTCGGGGGGTCCCGGCCCGCACATCACCTGGAAGCCCGGGCAGGCCCCGCCCGAAGCCTCGGCGTCCCCGGGCGCCTGCCGCCCGCTCCACTCGCTCCGCCGCGCGGGCCCACGGGCTGCCGGGCGCCCGTCTCCTTCCTGCTCACCTCCGGCGCCGCGAGCCGGGGGCGGGGCCGCCGCTATTTACATAGAGGCCGAACCCGCCGGGCGCCGCCGAGCCCCGCATGCCCGCCCCCTGCCCCGCCCCTCGACGCCGACGGGGCGGGGACGCGGCGGGGCGGCCCTCGGGGGTTGCGCTCCGGCCAATCCCCGGGCCCCGGGAGCGCGGGGGCGGGGCCGCGGCCTGCGTGGATATACACGAGGCGCTGTCGGCCCGCCCCCGGCCTCACCTGCGCCTACCTGGGCCGTAGGACGGCGCGCCGCGCCCTGTGTCCCGCTGCCTCCCTCAGGAGGAAATAGTCCCCGGACGAGCGGCCGCCGGGGGACGCTTTCCAGGCCCGACCCTGGCGGGCAGCCGATCCTCCCGCAGCTCGACCCCGAGCCGCCCCCGAGGCAGGGGCAGAGCCGCGTCAGCCCCACTCAGAGGGCGCGCGGCGGGCGCGGGGCCCGGTTTCGGAACCCAGGAGGGGGTGCTATGGGGCTCGGGACGTCGCCGCGAGGCACCTCCTCTCGGGGCGGGCCCCAAGTCCGCGGCGGCCTTCCTGAGACGCCCCGCCCCGCCTTGGAGTTTGCGGCCGAGGCGGACAGGGGCCCGGTGGCCTCTGGAGCAGCGTCCGGTGTTTTTAGCACACGCGAGGGAGGGGGCCGGAGTGGCGAGAGGCGGGACCGCGCCCGCTGCTCAGGGAAGGACCCATGGAGCTGCGGCCTCTGCGCTCGGACTCCCCTTCAGAAACCCAAGCAGACTGGAGGTCTGGACTCCTGCCCCCTCTGGCGCTGGCCTCCAGATCTTCCTGCGGGACTCGGGTCCCAAACCTGAGAAAGGCACTCCCTGGGTGGGCAAAGCAGCGGGTCGGGATCAGGAGGCCAGTGTCGCGGCCCAGCGCTCCCAGACTGGGGAGTGTGTGGGAGATCCAAGTTGACCACAACAGGGAAGGGAGAAGGAACCTATTTTTTAATGGCTTTGGCTTTTATTGCAAGAAGCAGGCACCCCTTCATTTAAAGGCACAGTGTCCTCTCTTCTGTCCCACCTCGCTGGGTCTCTGAAATCTAGTCCTGGGTTCCGACAAAGTCACTGCAAGGCAGCAATCTCAGGCCTGGGACTTGGAAGCCACTGCAGTGGTCAGGGAGGGGGCAAAGCTTCAGTCTCCTGCAAGCATCAGATACCCAGGGTCAAGGCCCAGCCTGGTCCCTGCAGCCCCAGGGACCCCAGGGCAGAGTCTGGGTGGAGAAGGCAGCTGAGACGGTCCCTGAGAGCAGAGTCCAGGTCCCCAAAGGGGAGGAGCTTCATGGTCAGTGCTCCAGATCCCTGGGCAACGTGAAGTCCCTGAAACTGTAGAAGGAGATGTCTCCATGATCCATCAGGGCAAAGATGAGGGGGACGTCCCCGCTCTGGTAGGACAACTGCTTCAAAGTGCAGAGGTCTGGGACAGGCTCCTCAAATCTGCAGGGATAAGGGTTAGACTGAGACCCAGCCCCTCTGAGGCTCTCAGGGAAGGCAGATAGGAGTTGGGGGAGGGCTGGGGGGGGAGTGAGGGGCAGTCTAACAACTCTGGCTCCTGGGTTCTCCTCTGCAAATTACTTGGCTCTGAACAGTTCTCCAAGAAAGGGCCAGAGCCCTGGTTGGGGAGGGGGCTAGAAGACTGAGTAGCTCACCCCTCTGCCTGTAAATCCTCCTAATTCTCATCCCTTCTGTTGGGGGAGCCTTGGACTAACATGGTAAAAGAAACTATCTGAAGATCCCAGGAATGAGATCTAAGAACAGGACAACTTGGATTCCAGTAGCATTAACTGGCTGTGCGCTCTCACATGGAACACTTAACCCCTCTGGACATCATGTTCCTCTGGGATTGGCAAATGAGCCAGGCAACTGGGGGCAGCGCACTCTCGTACCCGCTGACACACATCCGAGCATACGGCTGGCTGGGGTTATTCTTTCGGAAACTGGCCACAGCGTCAGCCTGGTAAACATCGAAGCTGATCTCCAATCCTCCAGACTTCTCAAGCAGCCTGGAGACAGAGCAAGAAACCTCAGGCAAAAACTCTCTGCCCCCACCTGTCCTTTCTACCCCACCAGTCCTAGGAAGCACCTAGGGTAACAGAGCTGGCTGTGAGGTACCACTTGTGAGAGAGGTGGGGGTGGGGTGGGCTCGGCTGCTCCATCTCAGAACCTTTGGGATAAATTCACCTCTTGTCTACCACTCCTCCCTCTCTCCTAGACACACATGGGCATTGGCTGTTGCTCAGAGCTAGGCATGTAGGTCCCTGGAATGAGCCCCCAGCTGGCACACAATTTCAGGAGTCAAATGCCAGCCACCAATATCCTGCTGGCAGCTCAAGTGCTGTGGAGCAGGCGCTGCCTGGACACTCACCGGGCCCCTCTGTCAGCAAGGTGCACAGTCTGCAGCACGGAGAGATGCTGGAGGGCTGCGGCTACAAGAACAGTGAGAACAAGGTGTTGGTGGGTGAGAAGAGTCAGCTGTCTGCAAACTCCCTGAATCCGTCATCCAGTTCAGGGCAGCCAGATTTAGCAAATAAAAGTCCAGGACACCTGTATTTTAGCTAGCAACCCTAATCTGGTTACTTAAAATTGGCCGTGTTCCCATAAGGGTTTTAAGGAGTTCCGAGTTCATTAATAAATTTAGCCTGGAACGTTCTTGCCCTATGAGTTCCCTAAGCTTCACAGCAAGAGCAGAGAGTTAAATCTGCCTTTTTTCTAGCCAAGATGGAACTTTCCTCATTCCAGCCTCATGAGGTCGGGAAAAGGGGGCCACAGCTAGTTGGTGGCAAAGCCATCCATGTGCATGTTTTGACTTGAAGGGCAGATCATAGTTTCATCCCTCCTCTCCTCTCCTTGATCACTGACTTGTCATCCCTAAACCATCTCCTGCAGACCCTTCTGCTGCTACCCGGGAGTGCTGGCGGTCCTCATGGGCTCCCCACCACTGGACAGTGCTCTCTCCCCATCTTTCTTAAGCCTGAGGCAGTCCTGGTCAATGCGAGCCCCTTTGCAAAGTCTTGTGACTCTCCAGTTGCCAGTGGCTTGCTGGGGGACTGAGGGAGCTGTGGCAGGGTGAGGGGTACCTGGGGAGTCGGCCTGGCCCGGGCTCAGCAAGGGGGTGACGGGCTGGTCCCACAGGTGTGGGGGGCGGCTCTGGGTCTGCTTCAGGCGCCGCCTCTGCAGCAACTCCTTGTACTCCCGCCAGCTGGAGCAGCACTGCACCTCCGGATCCATGTTTACATCCTCCCGGAAGTGCTGGGCCTCTGCCTGTTGCGCCTGTTCCCGCCGGGAGAGCTTCTCCTTCCGCTGGTTCAGCTTCTGGCACCAGGACGCAGCATCTGCCTCCCGCCCAGCGACGTTGGCTGGGAGCAGCTCTGGGGCTGGGGCAAGCAGGAGGGTGTGGCGGCTGTCTGGGGCCATGTTGGGGAAGGAGATCTGCTTGAAGTTCCAGCGTGGCTTACAGGGCCCCTGGACCCCATTCTCCACTTTGCCACTTTCCTGGCTGTTCCCTACCCCCTCCCTGGCCAGACCAGGCCAGGCCTCCAAGGACCCCAGAAGCTGACAGTGGCCCTCAGGGCCCTTCCCAAGGCTTGATTCTTGAAGGTTCTCTTCTGGGCATTGGCTGATCTGTTTGCAGGGAGGTGGGCTTGAGGTTGCCAGGCTCTCACGTGTCCCATCTACTCCATGCAAGGGGGTCTCTGGGGACTTGGGCTTCTTAGGAGCAGACCTGAGGATATGGAGAGGAAAAACACATACCTGCTCCTCACTGCTGAAGCACACCCATCCTGCTGCGCCAAGGACAGGTGCCCCCGTCTCCCGGAGCCCAGGTGGGGGCCACCTAAGCCAAGCTCCCAAGCTCATGCATTCTCCAAGGTTCCAAATACCAGTACTCCCCACTGCCTCGGCACCCACAAAACTCCCTGGGGCCCATCTGTGGTGGGGAGGTTTACCGAGAGCTGGAATTCCTCCTCTTCCTCTTGCCCCTCTGATCCGCCAGGTGCTGGGCACTGCCATCCAAGTTGAGCTGCCTCTTGTAAGGGGACAGGACGGAGCTGTCAAGTGAGAGAAGGGCGGGCTGAGCACCACCTTCTCAGCCGGGTGCTCCCCATGGAATCTGTGAACACAACTCCTTCTCCATTATTGCATTCTTCTCTGGCATAGTTTTTTTAAAGTTCTGTGTCTGTACTGTCCAATAAAAGTAGCCATAAGTGGCTACTTAAGCTATTTAAGTTCAATTTAAGACGATAAAAATTAAGTGAAACTAAAAATTCCATCCCACAGTTGTAAAAGCCACAAATACTGGACATTGCAGAAAATTCTATTGGACAGAGCCATTCTAAGGAATAAACTCTAACTTATGTGTCCACAGTTGGATTCTTAGGTTGTTTCCAAGTTCACTGATTTTGCAGTGATGCTGTTCTATGTAAGCTCCCCACTAAAGGCAAGCTCCCTGGGGACAGAGGCTTGTGCTCTCTGCCATGTCCCCAGCTCCTGATACAGGGCCTGGCATGCAGTTAAGTGCTTAGTAAATGTTTGTTGAATGAATGAGTGAATCAGCATTCTGCACATGTCCATGATTATTTTCCTAGGATGTATTCTGCTCTCAGGAATTACAGGATGTGGCTGTTTTAGAGCTTTTATAACCTAGTGTTGAACTTGTAAAGGCTGGACCAGTTTCCACTCCAAGCCTGAGAGTCTATGGTTTTTTGCAATGCTGGATCCCTAAGGTGAGGAACATCAAACCTAGTTCAAGAAACATGAAACCCTACTCAACTGTAAATTCCCCTCTCAGTCCTCCACTTGTGCATACACTCAGTAAGTCTGCCTGCCCACCTACTAAGTGCCAGCCCTGCTCACAGTGGACTGTAGATGATCAGTCAAAATCACCAGACCCAGATTCTTGCCAACATGCCTCTCGAGATAGCCCTTCCAGCAGAGGCCACCTCAGCCCACACCCAGGGAGCAGTAGCTCCAGCGAAGGTTTCAGGTAGGGAGAGAGGCCATTTCCCCACCCTGAGTAGCCAGCTGGGTCCCAAGTCTAGATCGAATGGAAGAGAAGTGGGATGGGGATTTACCTTGGCTGGAATCGTCGAACAACATAGCCCAGTCTTTTCAGGTGGCTGAAGACCTCAAAAGAAAAAGAAAAAAAAGTAAAGGCCAGACGTCCACTCTTACATTTAAAACGCTTAACAGTTTCTCCAGAGATAAGCCATGCCTCAGCCCCGCTCCTGCAATACCTCCAGATTCCAAACCCTGGTACTGTTTGGCCACTATAAACACACTCCCCAAAGTAAGGTTTCAGTTTCTAAATCCCTGTCCTGCTCACTTACCTTACTCTGGGTACAAATGACACTTAGTTGTTTCTTAAATTTAAGCAAATCCCCAAAAGCTGATAGTAATGGACCAGGAAAAGACACTGCCCTAGAATATCCTGATACCAAAGCTGATGAAGCAAAGCTCCTGACTACTATTTGGACAAGAAGACAGGATAAGGTAGTGAACCTGCCCCCACCTCCACAGACCTGAGTGGGGTGGGGTAAACAGCCACATGTCTGTCTTTGTGTCTGTATCAATATCAGAGGGGAAATCCAGGAATGCCCCCCATCGTGATCTCCCAGCACCCCATCAGCAGAGCTTACCACTCTCTCCTTGGAAGACTTTCTCTCAGCTTCTGCGATGCTACCTCTCCTGGATTTTCTCCCATGTCACCAGACACTCACTGGGTTATTTCTGGTCCCTCAGCTTCCCCAAACCTCCTCTGTTGGAGTGCCCTAGCCCACTACTCTGGCCACGCTCCCACACAGTCACGGCTTTAAACACCATCTGTGTGTTCACAACAACCAAGTTTATGTTTCTAGCCTTGACCTTTCCCTGCACTCAGGGTTTACGTGTCCAATTACCTACCTGATGTCCTCACTTGGATGTCCACGAAGCCCCTTTGCAAATAAAACTCTTTGACTCTGGCCCTGCACTGGCTCTTGCCCAAATCCTAGGAGTCACCCTTGGTTCCTCTTTCCTTCATGCCGACACCTAATCTATTGGCAAAGTCCTATCTGTTCTTCCAAAATATTTCTGAAATTCGTCCTTTTCATTCCGCTTACTGGTACCCTCCCCCTACCTGGACTACACCCCTATCCCATTTCTACTCTTTACTGTCTGTTCTCCCCACGGCAGCCAGAATAGCTATCTTGTTAACATAAACTGGGTCATGTCACTCCCCATTTCAGCTTTCCAATGTCTTCCTGTCACATTAAATTAAAATCCAAGCTTCTCCCCAGGACCAAGAGGCCCCACTCACTCTGGTTCTCACCTAGCTCACTGACCTCACATCCCCAATCCCTTGTGCTCCCTCCACTAGCCACAGTAATTGTGTTCCTCAACCTCCTCCCTCCACCTCCAGCAAATCTTCTCTCAGGATCTTGGCACTCACCAGTGCCCCTGCCCAGGGTACAATATCCTCCAATATTTGCAGAACTAGCCCCTCCTCATCAAAAAGGTCCTAGCCTAAATGTGAGCCTTTCAACCATCCCTTTCTGACCTCCAAATCTAAAGTAACATCCCCAATTCTCTGTCATGCCCCCCCCCTTCACCTTATGCCTAACGCTCAGTTCTCTATGAGATCAAGAGTTCATTTGCTTGTTTACTTATCATCCAGTCGCCACCACTAGGATGTAAGCTCCTGACAGCAGGATCCCTGTCTGTCTTGCAACCCCAGCAGGTAGCACTGGACCTGGCACCTCACAGGTTCTTGTAAATACTTCAAATACTCCTTTGAATTCAACGTATGGGTGGCTCTTAATCCAGAAGGGAATGGCAGATACCTGGTACTGCAGGAAAGTCACAGTGTCCTCGGACAGCAGCAGTTGGTAGGCCTCCTGGATGGACAGTGGTAGGTCTTGGTGGAAGAGCTGAATGGAGCCCTGGAACCAGTGGGTGCCAACAGCTCAGTTTGTAAGCCCTCACCTGTGGTGGCACAGCCATATGGTGCAACTTCTCCCCTGTGTTACGCCCATACCCAGCATCACAGCAAGAATAAGGCCAAATAAGAAAAGGAGGCAGCACCATTAATGGAAACCCTAATCCCTGTCCCTGCATGGCACTTGTGTCTCCCATTCTAGAAGCCAGACCACAAGCTCCTTGAACACAGAAACTCAGCTAAGTATACTTTTTCCCCAATAAAAACGTGATTTACAGATTTCTTGGTCCCAGCCCCTTCCCAGGCCTCCCAGGGCCCCACTCACACACTCCAGCAGATACAAGGCCTCTTCGGGGTGAAGTCGCTGCCGGCCCTGCTCTGAAAAGCCCATGGTCTGCCAGAATTTACCCTGTGTGAGAGCCCAGAGAAAGTCACAAAGGAGCCAGGAGAGCAGAGACGGCGAGTGCCCTGTTGCAGAGCCCCGTCGCTCACCGCAGGAGACTTCAACTCCACGAAACCTTCTTCCGGCCTCCACTCGGCGACCACCAAGCTGCCCCTGGCGAGGAGTGGGGAGGGAGCCGTCTCAGTCAACCCAAGAAGTCTACCGGGGCCGCCCCTGCCCCCGTCCCCGTCCGGGTCAGTCCCGGTCCCGCTCAGCTCACAGGCGCTCCACGCGCTCCTCCGCCAGCAGCTGCCAGAGCTCTTGGCGGCACAGGCGCAGCCGCTCGGCCTGGGCCGCCGATCCGTCGGGGAGGAAGTCCTTGGGGCCATGGGAGCGCTGGGGCAGCTTCTGGGACCGCGAGCGGGCGGCGAAGAGCTCCCGGGTGCTGCGGAAGGAAGGGACGCGGGGTCGTCGCCGCGCAGTCGGGGCCGCCGCGCCGGGTCCAGGACGCGGGTTTTCCTTTCCCGTCTCATCCCGTGCGCGTCCCCCCGCTCCCCGCTCCTCCCCCGGGCCGCGCCGCACCTGAGCACGCGTCCCCCGGGAACCTCCACAGCAGCGGGATCGACTTCGGGATCCATCCGGCCACCGTCTGCGGCTGCGCGCGCCCCGCCTACCGGCGGAACTCCGCGGGGCCCTAGCGCCCGCCTCTCCCTTGACTCTAGGAGTCCCGCGACCCACCCACCAGGCTTACCTTTTCTGGCTGTCCTGGGTCCTAGCGCCGGTCGTTAAACGTGTGACTCGATTTCCCGGGCCGAGCTTGCAGGCTTCTGGACTCGTAGGAGCTCCCGCTCTCCCGTTCCCAGCACCCCACTGAGCTGCTCTTTAGTAAAAGTTGGGAAACCCGACGTCTGGGGGCAGTTGCATCAATAGCAAGTGTGTGACCCGCCCCGCCGCAACGCTGGGCCGATTATTCCCCACCGCGGCGGGTGGCGCAAGGAGGGAAGAGGAGGGGACTTCCATAAGGGAGAGGTGGGTTCCCCAATTCCAGCTTCGCAAGCTGAAGGCCCCTCGAAGACTGTCAGGTGCGGCCCCGAGGGATCGGAGTCCCTTCAGGGTCTTCCGTCGCGTCCTTTCCGAGGGGCTCAGAAGCGTGAGATCCGAGGGCCAAGGGTGGGGGCGCTGTCCGGCCCACGATGGTGCTGAAGCGCCACCCCGGCCCTCCTCCACAAGCAGCTCCTCGAGGCTGGGGTCCCCGCAGCCGTCAAGGTGGGCCGCTCCGACACCACCCACTAGGTGGCGCCGTTGCTCCGGCCAGCGGCTGCGGCTCCGTCACTGCGGCCGCTGGCGGAGGTCGCGGCGGGAGACCCGAGAAGTGCGAAGGGCCAAGGGGAAGGAGGCCTTCAAGTGGGGTCCCCAGGTCTCGATTCCCCAACCCCTTCACATCCCGTCTTCTGTCCCACTCTGTCACATCCAGGGTACCCCTCGGTCTAGACTCTAAAGCCCCAGGTCGCCACAGCTTCACAACTCGGTCCGAGCCGCGCGAAATCACAGCGAGGTGGGGGGTAGGGGATGGGAGGTGTGTGGGGGGGGCGCTTCACCTGGGCGCATGCGCGGATCCCGCCAGCACCCGCAGTCTGGCCGGGAGCGAGAGAAGGCGGGGCCTGGCGCAGCGGGGCGGGGCCTCCGGCGTTGACTGACAGTTCGACTGCGCGGCCGGGACGGTCCCTCCGATCCCGATCCGGCGGGAGGGAGGGGGGAGGGGCGGGATTTCCTGCGGGAGGCGCCGAGCCGGCCTTGGAAAGAGAGGAGAAGGCGGAGAAAAGGGGTAGGGGGGGCAGTGGGATCCGCCGGCCGGAGTGCCAGGGACCCAGCAGGGCCAGCCGGAGCCGGGCAGGGCGGCCGGGAGAGGTGAGGCTGCGGGGCCCGGGCTGGCGGGTCAGCGCCCTCCGGGGCGGGGACAAACTAACTTTTCTTGCGGCATCGGCGGGCGCCACCGTCTCTCGGCTCCTTCCGTCCTCCCCGCGCCCCCTCTTTCCGTCCTCCCGCATCAATCGCTCCGGCGCTTGGCCCTCCCGGTCCTTCCCGCCGCTTTGTTCCCCTGGTCGGCCTGGGCTGGGCCGGGCTGGGGGGTCGGAGGGGCGTTCCGGGGAGCGGGGGAGCTACCAATGCCGCCCGCGGGCTATGAGGGGCAGTGCCCTCTGGGTTGGGCTTGGGATGCTTTTGGGGGTGAAGGGTCCCCCAACTAGGGCCCCACGCCTGTGTGGGTCTCATGCCACAGGACTGCGGCGGCGAGTTCGCCACCACTGAGGAGCAGACGTTAGCTTTCTGCAGTGAAGTCGGGGGTCTGGGCCTCGGGTTCAGGCTTGGGGGACCAAGGAACCCCGTTTTCCAATAGTACCCAGCTCTCGTCTCTCTTCTCCATGGGGCAGCTCCCCCATTCTGGACAAGGGGTGAGGCTGGGTCAGCAACAGGTGCTGCAAAGCCTCCGTGTCCAGCGGGCAGACCCCCATCGAAATAGGGGTGATTGGCTCCCCACTCCACCCCCTCAATTCATAAAATACCCCGCGGCTAGGACATCTGGCCATTAAGGTAAAGATTAAGTAGGGAGGAGTCGGGGGCAGGCGCCTTCCACAGGGAGTGACCCCTGCGCGTCCGCCTGTGCCTTCCCGCCCAGGCCCCACCTCCTGGCCGGCCAGTTGTCTGTGGGTGTTGGAGCCTCAGGCTGCGGAGAGCAGGCTGCTGGCCTGGCCTGCCCCAGTGTGTCGGTGTAGCGTGCTGCCAGGGCCTCTCCTGCCCAAGGTTGAGCTGCTGCCAGGTGCCTGGGGCACGGGTGACTCAGCCTCCCCCTCCTAGAATGCCACCTCCCCCCCTCCCTACATATTCCTCTGGTGGCAGCTCCCTTCCCACTTTGAGGGGTTCAACCCGGGGTGGTTTGGGGGCTCCCTGGCAGTCCTGTTCTGCTCATGATCTGAGCCCTGCTTCTGGGACCCTTGCAGGCTGTGGCCCAGCCTTCGGTGGAGACCCCTGAGACCCGCCCAGAGCTGCTGCCTGAGGCTGGAGGGAATGCTGGCAGATCTCTGGGTGGGCAGTGATGCTCCCGAGCCAAGCTGGGAAGATTGGCGTGCCCAGTCCGGGGCCATCGCAAGCTGCAAGCTGATATCCATCCAGATTTCAACGCAGCCTCCACCTCCTCAGAGATCGGCTTTCCTGCTTGTGGTGGTAACTCACGGAGCACCCGCCAGTGCCTGACAAGGAGCTTGCTGCCTATGCATGGACGTGCTCCCAGAATCCCTGGCCCTCTGAGTTGCCGAGGCATGGCGCCCTGACGCCTTGGCTTGGAACAGTTTCCCTGTCTCTGCCCTGGACTCCCGAGCCCAGAGCTCAGCCCCAGGGCCGGGATGGGCCGTGAACAGGACCTGATCCTTGCCGTCAAGAATGGGGATGTGACTGGCGTGCAGAAACTGGTGGCTAAGGTCAAGGCTGCAAAGACCAGTGAGTACCTGGGGTGGTGACCATCCACCTGAGACCCACCCTGAGTGCTCAGGTCACAGAGACTTGGGGTCACCGTGACCTGGGGACCTGGGGTGGAAGGACTGTCTTGTTCTGGGCAAGAAGTACTTCTGTTTAGGGGAGCCAGAGAATAAGTTAGGTCCTCTTGCTGTGTGTCCCTAGGCAAGTTGCTTAACTTCTCTGGGCTTCAGTTGCCTCACCTATAAAGTGAGAGAGTTGAAGTACATTCATCCAAATTTTTATTGAGTGCTTGTTGTGTGTCAGTCTCTGCTCTAAGCACTGGGCTGCAGCAATTGAGCAAAATAGATAAAAATCCGTGCCCTTGTGGAGTTGCTTTTTGGCAGGTGGTTTTTCAGATGTGTTCTTGGGAGCTTTGGCGTTCCTGGCAGTGGGTTGGGAGAGACTGAATAAATAGAGTTCTGTCCCTTCCATACACTTCGCTTCAACTGGAGCCTCTCTGCATTTCTGTCTTCCTCAGTGGGATACCAGTAAAATATCTTTTAAAAAGCTAGTTCCACTGCTTAAAAAAAACCTTTCCTCTCTTCATCGAAGCACTTGCTAAAGCCTCTTTCCCCTTGACATATCTGCTTGCGGCCCCTGGGGGCTATGGACCAAGCTCATTTTTTGGAGGCTCCTCCACAGCCTGGGGCTCTCATCCTAACAGGGTTGTGGGGGCTTGATGAAGGTGGCCACGCCTGAGCCGCTCTACTGGGTCTCTCTGCGGTGAGACCCCCAGAGACTTCTGGGGTCCAGGGTGAGCTTCCAAAAGACCACTGGACTTGGCGCCCTGAGTTCTAGCCTGGGAGGGGCAGAAGGTGGCTACTGCCACCGGACCCGGGCTGCGAGAGGAGCTCCCTGGAGGGGAAGTTTTTAGTCCCAAGGTGCATGATGACCCTGTGCATAGGAAGGAGACCTCCGGCTCCCTGAAGGAATAGGGCTAATTACTCCCCCCACACACACACAATTTGGGGCATGTGAGGTGCCAGAAGGAAGGATTTTAAAGGCTGGGAGCTCTGGCTCCCCAGGAATTGTGCACACAGGTGCTTGTACCCACTTGCACGCCTGGGCTAGAGACTTGGGGTGGTGAGATGGGGCCAGGCAGGGGGATGTGGGTAGAGGGTGTGCAGGAGGGGAGGGCCCAGGAGAGGGCCCTGGAGGCCAAGAGTGGGAACCACTCCCCCTCCCCCCGCCCCTCCCATGTATTTTTTGGCGACCTGCCCGGTCGGGTCTTGGTTGAGCTCCTCCTGGCCTCACAACCCCAGGGCCTCAAAGCAAGGCCCTCAGGAGGGCAGGCGGGCAGGCTCCCCAGGCTGGTGGAGGGAATTGCTCGCGGGCTCCTAGGCTCTGAGAAGGTCCCCTGTGTCCAGCAGGAAACATGGCAGGGTGAGGGGAGAGCAAGAGTTCCCTTCCCACAGCCCTAAAGGGGAGAGTGCACCCCTTTGCGGGGCTGCCACACGATGGCAGGGCCCCGGGCACAACTCCTGAAGCCTTGGCACTGTGCCTTCCCCCACCCAGTCCCCTGAAAAGCCAGGGAAGCTGGTGATAATAGTGAATCGCAAGGTGACATTTGCAAATCTTGCAGTTTACAGACTACTCAAATCCCCTCAACACTCAGAGAGGGTCAGGGACCTGCCCAAGGTAACACAGCTGCTGTGTGGTGGGTCAGAGACAAGCCCCTGCCCCCCACCCTGTGCTCCCCACTCAGTGGCCCATTAGAGCTACCTGGGGAGTGTTCTAAGAATGCAGACCCCTGGATCCCCCCCAAAGGAGAATCTTTGCAGAGGGCCTGGGACTCTGCAATTTAGAAGGTTCTCCAGGTGATTTTTAAGCATCTCTCAGAACCGGAACTCGGAACTCCTGCTCTCTACCATAGAGGGGCAAGGAAGCTGCCAGAAGACAAGCTTCAGGGCTCCCCTCCTTCTGGGCATGGCTAGAGCTTTCTGGAATTCCAGAGAGAGCAGGAGAGAGGTGCTCCTGGCTGCCTCCATCTGCTCTCTGGTCACGGGGGCCACAGTGCCCTGCCCCTATCCCAGGGCATCTTCGAGGAGCAGGTGGCTCAGGGAGAGGGGTCCAGGTGCCCTGACTCACTCCGGCCCTGGCCCCATCCCTCCCCCACTCCCTTTTCTGAGCCATCCCCTCTGACTGAGGAAATGGAGTGGGCCGGGGTGTCCGGCTGAGCTCACATCCTCTGCCCAGGCCTAAATCAGGAGGGGCCCATCCACTCCCAGGGCCCGCCGGCCAAGGAGGTGCGGCAAGGGGAGTGCCTGGAGCCCCTCCGCCCTGCGCCTAGGCCCCTGTCCAGTCACTCAGAGAACCCCCCACCCGCCCTTCCGGGCATTGTTCTGGAAAGACGGGAGCCACCCAGTTCCCGTCCCTCCTGTCACGTTGTCCTGCTCCTCTCCGGAGGGGCTGCCTCCTGTCACCGAGCTGCCCCGTCCCAGACCATCCAGGCTGGTGGAGGGCTGGGCGGAGTGAGGGACTGGCTGTGTGTCTTCCTTGCGGACCTCGTCTTCATTGAGGCTCAGAAAGGTGCTGCAGCTGCCCAAGGTCACACAGCCAGCGGGAGGCAGAGTGAGAATTTGAGCCAGCGCGTCCTGCTTTAAAGCCCCCGTTCTCTCCCCTGCCTGAATGGCTTAGTGTGGCAAGGACTTTCCAAGGGGAAGACCGGCAGGCCTGTGCTGTTTCCTGGCCCTCCGTGGCTCTCTTCATCTTTTTGGTGGAGCGGAATTCAGCTCAGCCCTAAATGTAGCTGCCCCGCCCTCCCCACCCCGTGCCCCCCACTGTGGGTTGGTTCTTGCCAGCTGGAATGAGGCCTTGTCTTGCCCAGGCTGCCGGGGTATTCAGGGGCCCACCAGGGCCCGGGGGCAGGCCTGGGCCGGCATGCTTGGCCCCCTGCCTGGCCTGGGTTGAGCCAGGCCTCCTCCTTCCTGGCAGGGGTGGGCTCTAAGCAGGAGGCAGGGGCTGCCCTCTCCTGCTCCTCCTCCCCCAGTTGTCAGGGAGTGCCCCCATCCCTGCCCCGGCTCAAGGATGGAGCATACCTGCCTGCCTCATGTCCCTGAGAGAGGGAGGCCCGTGCCCCCAGCTCTTCTGGCTGCACCCAGCAAGAGCCCCAACACAGGAGCCCTTGGATGCAGAGTCAGCAGTGACTCCCAGAGCACCTGAGAAACTGTTGGGTCCCAGGGGACAGTGGGGTGGAGCTCTATCAGGTGTTGATGGAGTTTAGCATCTTGGTAATAATGGCTAATGAGGATGGAGTGTTGAGTGGTCACAGCTCCCACTTTGCTGGCTGACCAGGGCTGGGTAGTGACCCCTGTGAGAAGGTTCCGTGATCAGCCCATTTTACAGATGAAGACACTGAGCCTGAGGGCTTAAGTGACTTGCCCAAGACCTCATGGCTAGTCCCTGGCAGAGCTGGGGGCCCTGCAGGTCTGTGCCTGCCGCCTGCACCACCCGGCTGCGCCCAGGGATGGCCCAGCCCTGGCAACTGCCCTTCTGTCCTTGAGCACCCAGCACCCCACCCTCCTTTCTCCCCCAGGCCCCCCCACCCAGCAGGACAATGTGACTCTCTCCAGGGCCCTTGCAGGAAGGAATGCTAACCATGTGCCCCGTGGGCCTGTCCGGTGAGGGACAGCACGCCAGCCCCCAGCCTGCCCCTTCGGCTACATAAACCGGCAGGGCTGGGGTGCGGCGGCTCCCTGTGCTCTGTGTGCGCCGGCCGGCAGGTGGGCAGTTGGCCAGGGTGGGGAGCCATCGGGACAGGACGGGTGAAGGGCCATGGGGCAGGTGCTGTCCTGCGCCCCGCGAGGTCAGTGGGCTTTGGGAGGTGGGGGGGTGAGGACAGGTGGGGCCATTTGAGGGGTGCACTGATGTTCTCTGCCCTGACCCCCAGAGCTCCTTGGCTCCACGAAGAGGCTCAATGTCAACTACCAGGATGCAGATGGGTGAGGAGAGCCATGGGGAGGGGGTGGGAGGGAAAGACCTTGAAGGGTTTGCCGAGCGTGGGGGTGGGAAGTGGGAGGTTGGGGGGGTCCTACCTGCTCACCTCCCGCCTGTGTAGTTAGCCCCGAGCCCAGGGTTGGGGGGCCCCAGTGCCTCTCCAAGGGGCCTCCTTGGGTCAGATTCCTTCTGGGCCCCCTTTTCTCCCCAGAGGGTGGGAGCCCCTGGGCCCTGCTCCCACAGCCCCCTCCCCTGGGCTGGCTTGGGGGAGACAGACAAACAGGCCTCTCAGCCCAGACACTGAGCCCTTTCATGGCGCGGCCACCGCTCAGCGCTCCCACGGCAGGGCCGGCTGCGGGCGGGGTGGGGGGTTGCCAGGCCGCAGGGGGCAAGTCGCCCGGCCCTGCCAACCCCCCGGGGTGGGTTTGGGGTGTGAAAGGCTAGGATTTAGGGGGTGGGGGACCACTCATTGACACACCCCCTGTCCCCCCACCTGCCAGCTTCTCTGCCCTGCACCATGCAGCCTTGGGGGGCAGCCTGGAGCTCCTAGCCTTGCTACTGGAGGCTCAGGCCACCGTGGACATCAAGGACAGCAACGGTAAGACCCCTGTGTGCAGCATCACCTGGCAGGCCCCCGTGGTCAGGGCTCGCTCCTGCCACTTGGTAGCAGTGCTAAGGAGCATTTGCGTAGTTTCTCCAGGCTTGGGAATGGCATTTACCTCTCGTCTGTCTGCACAGCCATCTGGGATGGCGGGTGGTGCTGTCATCCGTTGGGGGGCAGAGCGGGATTCTGGCCTCAGCCCCATGTGGCCAGCATCTCCCAGCCAGGGCAGCTTCAGGCTCCACTCAGGTTCCCCCGCCGCCCTTGCAGGCATGCGCCCACTGCACTACGCGGCCTGGCAGGGCCGGCTGGAGCCAGTGCGGCTGCTGCTGCGGGCCTCTGCGGCTGTGAATGCTGCCTCGCTGGACGGGCAGATCCCGCTGCACCTGGCTGCCCAGTATGGGCACTACGAGGTGGTATGTGAGCCCGCCTGGCTGCAGGGGAGCCTTGGGCAGGGTGGGGGGTCGGCACGGGGGTCGGTGGGGAGGCCAGTGGGGGAGCAGGGTCAGCAGGGGGTTGGCGTGGGGGGCTGGATCAGGCTGGGCCCCTCACTCGCTCTCCCATCCCCAGTCAGAAATGCTCCTCCAGCATCAGTCCAACCCCTGCCTGGTCAACAAGGCCAAGAAGACGCCCCTGGATCTGGCCTGTGAATTTGGGCGGCTCAAGGTGAGGCCCATGGCCCCCAGGGTGCCAGCTCCTGGGCTCCTGGGGAGTCCCAGGAGGGGTCTCTTACCCGGTGCTGCTTGCTCAGGTGGCCCAGCTGCTCCTGAACAGCCACTTATGTGTGGCTCTGCTGGAAGGTGAAGCCAAGGACCCCTGTGACCCCAACTACACCACACCACTGCACCTGGCTGCCAAGAATGGCCACCGAGAGGTCATTAGGTACTAGCCAGCTGCCCCTCCCCACTTCCTCTCCCCTGTCCCCCAGCGGGGCCCTCCCTGCACCTCCTTTCACCCTTGCCCTACATAGGTCTCCCAGCCCCCAGCAGCAGCTCCCTATGGGCCCCACCCCTCCCCCTCTGTGACCCCCTTTCCCCATGGCAGGCAGCTCCTGAGGGCTGGGATCGAGATCAACCGCCAGACCAAGACGGGCACAGCGCTGCACGAGGCGGCACTGTATGGCAAGACCGAGGTGGTGCGGCTGCTCCTGGAGGTGGGTGCGGGCACCGCAGAGGCATGTTCCCCGATCACTCACACTGGCTGGCATCTCGGGAGCCCTCTGGTGCAGCGCAGGGGGAGGTCTCCGCCACTCCTGTGGCTTTTGCAGCAGGAAGGGGCCTGTGTCCTTTTGAGTGGTGCCAGGCAGCGTGGTTAAGGGTCAGGCCCAGGGGCGGCCTGACCTTTGGCTTCTGGCTGAGTGACCCATCGCTTGCCCCTGACCTGTATCTGAGCTTCAGGCTCCTCATCTGCAAAGTTTGAAAATGATAAAGGTCCTGCCTCCGGGGTAGTTGGGAGAATCGAGGGAGAGCTGGGGGTGGGGTGCTCCATCCGGGCTCACACTTGGCACTGCACGCAGGGAGGGGTGGACGTGAACATCCGCAACACGTACAACCAGACGGCACTGGACATCGTCAATCAGTTCACCACCTCGCAGGCCAGCCGTGAGATCAAGCAGCTCCTGCGAGGTGAGTGCTCGGGAGAAAACCAGCCTGGGGGCTACCTGGAAGTGAAGGGGGCTAGGGGCAGCCAAGGACCTGGGGCAGAGGGTGTGAAGGGGGACGGGCCCCTTCGGTGATGTCTGCCCGCCCCTTTCTCCCAGAGGCCTCCGGGATCCTGAAGGTCCGAGCACTCAAGGATTTCTGGAACCTCCACGACCCCACTGCCCTCAATGTCCGGGCAGGGGACGTCATCACGGTGAGGGCCCTGCAGGGGCTGCTGCACAAACCCTCGTGGCTGTGGTCTCCACACACATCACCCCATTTAGTTTTCCCCAGTCTGGGTGAGGTGGGTACAAGGATTGTTTCCGCTTTCAAGATGGCAGAATCGAGGCTTAGAGAAATCAGAGCGACCTGCCCAGTGTCGCGCTGGTGGGCCACAGGCCTGGGCTTTGAACACAGGCCGACTCTGGGGCTCCTGTTTGCATCCCCTGGAGGCACATGCCGTCCAGAGACCCTTTGACTTTGGAGGCCGGGGCAGACATAGGCGGACTGGGGCATCCGGGCCAATCCTTGGGAAAAGGGGAAGAGGGGCCCCGGGCTGCAGGGCCAGCTGCCTGCCCTGCACTTGGCGGAGGGAGTGACCATCCTTCCTCCCGCCTGCCACAGGTCCTGGAGCAACATCCTGATGGCCGCTGGAAGGGACACATCCATGAGAGCCAAAGGGGCACAGACCGGGTGGGCTACTTCCCCCC
>PVKY010003271.1:0-22230 GCA_004027775.1 Bradypus variegatus | reverse complement strand
TACCATACATTTATCCACAGTGTATAATCAGTTGTTCATAGTATCATCATAAAGTTGTACATTTATCACCACAATCAGCACCTGAACATATTGATTACTACAAGAAAAATTGCTTTTTTTTAGTAATAAAAAAATGATAAAAAGAAAAACAATGTATCATGTAATACAATATAATAGTAAGAACAGCAAATAACACCACTACCAAGAATCCCATATTCCTCCCCTATACCCCCTCTCATATACATTTAGCATTGGCATATTGCCTTTGTAACATTTAATTGAGGTATATTACAATGTTATTGTTGACCATAGACTCGAGTTTGCTTTGATTATGTTTTTTTCCGAATACCATCCCTTTTTCACCTCTCTACATGGTTGACAATCATTTGCTTTCCCATATGCAAAAACATTTTTATATTTGTATATTTAGTAACAGTCATTGGCCACTCCAATTTTTGCCACGTTGTACAGTCCCAGTCTTTTTTAAAAGAGCCAGTTGGTCTCCAAACGCTAAGCCCTGGCTTCCCCACAACGCTGCGTGGCTGCGGGTCTTCCAGCCAGCTTACTCACTCGTTTCAGAATGCAGACTCCGGGTTTCACCAAGTATAGGGCCCCTGTGGTACTAGCAGACCTCGTCCAGCTGGCACATCGCTGTAACCGGTATTCTGGGTCACTTTCTGGTTTTTATCTAGTGTTTTTCACGGAGCTGTTTTTTTGCCCTGTCTCACCTAGCTGCCATCTTAGTCTCTCTCTGTGCATATGTTTTCATTTATCTTGAAATGAGGTTGCTGGGTTATATGGTAAGTATATATTTTACTTTATAAGAAACTGCTAAACTGTTTTCCCAAGTGACTGTACCATTTTGCATTCCCACCAGAATTTTGGCAGAGGTCTAGTTGCTTTATATCCTCACCAGTACTTATTTTAATTTTTAAAAAGTTTAGCCATTCTGATAGCTGTGTAGCAATTTGATTTTGAAGTGCTTTGGGTGTGGTGTTTTTTAGATTCTGCTTGAGGTTCATTGAGCTTTTTGAGTTTATAATTTATGTGGATTTATAGTTTACAGTTTTCATCAAATTTGGTAAATTTTTATCCATTTCTTTAACGTGTTTTTCCGTTCCTCCTCTCTCCTCTCCTGTTGGAGTTCCAGTGATGCTAATTATGATGGACAGCAGGCTGTGGTTCTACAATATGCTTTGTCATTTTTTTTCAGTCTTTTTTTCTCTATATGTGTTTATTTTGGTTAGTTTCTGTTGCTGTGTCTTCAAGTTCACAGATCTTTTCTTCTGCCATGCTGACATCCTGTTACTCCCACTCTATATTTTTTGTTTCAGATAGTATATTACTCATCTACAGAAGTTCCTTTGGGTTATTTCCATATCTTCCATTCCTCGCCTCATCATGTCCATGTTTTTCTCTACTGCTTGAGCAGATGGAGCTATCTGTTTTCATGTCCCTGCCTGCTGATTCCGTCATCTCTGTCATTTTTCAGTGTTTCCATTGATTGGTTTTTCTTCCTTTTATGGGTCATATTTTCCTCCTTTCTTTGCCTGTTAATTTTTTCTGTGAATTTCATGTGGTTGAGTACTAGATTTTGTTTTATTCCTTTAGAGAGTTGTGGGCTTTGTTCTGACAAGACTCTCAGTTTCTTGAAGTCAGGGTTTCCCGTGAAGCTCTGTTAGGTCAGAGCAGCACTACCGAGGCATGGCCCTTCTGAGGATTCTACCCCACACCCTACGTATTATGGGGTCACCCCACTCTGGCTGGTGAGAACACCAGCTATTCCCAGCTCTGTGTGAGCTTCAGGAATTGTTCGGCCTAATTGTGTTTAGTGGTTCTTTCCCCAGCCTCGTGGAATTCCATCCCACACACGCAGACCAGCATCCAGCCAAAGGCTCATAGACTGTCCATCTCAGAATCTCGCTCTGTGCAGTTCTTCCTCTGTGGGGTTCTAGCTGCCTCTGTCTCCTCCTGGCAAGAGTGAGACTGCAGGGCTGGTTTGGGTTGCCCTTTCCCTGGGCCTCAGCCTGCACACTGCCTCCAGGGAGTAAGCTGGGGCTGTGATAGGGCTCACCTTGTTTGTTTCCCTCCAGTCAGGAATCACTTTCCTGCCCTATCTGTTGTCCAATGTCAGAAAGCAATTTTGTTTCCTATCTTTTAGCCAGGTCTCTAGTTGTTTATGGCAGGACAGCAGTTCCCACAGCAATTATGTCTTCAAGGATAAAGTAGAAGTCCCTGGTGTTTTTAATAGATTCAGTTGAACAGAATTCTCTTTCCCACAGCTCATTGGAGTCACATGTGGTACTCTGTGAGCAAATCTTGCTAAGGAAGAAGCAGAGAGGACTCTGGCCATTTTCATTGGGAAACTCTTTGTAAGTCTCAGAGTTTTGTTTGTTTTTAGTCTGACTCCAGGTCTCTTGGATAATTTCATCCCAGTATCTGCCATCAGGTTCCCTCTCTTATCTATGTTGCATTTTGGCATTTACATAAATATTACATGTGAGTCATTCAGGTCTAGCCTAGCTATTTTTACCTCTGTTTTTCTAAATTGTTCCCCAGCCCCATGAGATGAACATTGAATACCTGGTGGCAAACATCTATTTCATGCATCAGTTTGGAATTTGTGATTAAAGCAAGACAGTCTTTTTCTTGTGTCTTTTTCAGAGTGGCAGTGTTTTCTGTTGACAGGAGCCTCGTTTCCTTGACATCTGTTAATCACACTAATAGGGCCAAAGAAAGCAAGACACAAGCCACAAGCTCACTTCACTCTGAATTATGGAGCCCTCTGGCCTATACTCTTCAGGGATATTTGTTAAAATCACTGATGTGACCACAGGCACTCAGGATTTTCAGAAAGGGGTAGGATAGACCTCATGTGTTGCATGGACCCTCTAAATCCCACGTAAAAGTGTGAAAGGGAAAGGGTGGTATTTTTTATATCTTTTCCTTCCTTTTTGTGCTCCCTTTTCTTGACTATCACAGTAGACTGATAGTAAATGATTCCCAAGACCCCTGAGCAGGACATTCTTTCCCTACGAGTCATTTATCTGAATCCACGGAGTTAAAACACAGTGCTTAAGAATTGGGGCCATGTAACTGGACCGACCTGGGTTTGAATTCCAGCTCCACTTCTTATTAGCTTGTGATCTCAGACAACAGACTTAACCACTCTGAGCCTCCACTTCCTCATCATAAAATAGAAATAATAAAAGTGCCAACTTAAGGATTGTGGTGACAAAGGGAACTGACACAAATACAACTCTTGTAGGAGGCATCAATGCATGTAATTGCTAGTGTGACTCTGGTCCTGGTTTGCCCTCCACACCCCCTGGGTCTTCCTCTTTTGTCCCACCTTGTTGAATTATTAACACCCCCTGTTCATGTTCAAAGAATGTCCGGGTTTCAACAAAAAGTTAAATAGTCTTCCTAATTATTACTCAATTAAGTGTTAGAATCATTGTTCTGATCATATCAGTGTTAACTGTATTGTTCATTCAAGCCAGTTTTGAGGGCTACTTTGGTGGCTGGCTCTAAAGATTCAAAGATGGATGGGTGGATAGACCTTGCCCTCAGACAGACACAGTTTAGCACACATTCACTGGGGTGGGGGTGGGATTTAACACGTAGCTGTATAACAAATTTCAAAGGATGCTATGGATTACAGTTCCACCATTTCAATTTTTCCTTCTAACTATTCTAATACCCTAGCAACTAAGGAAAAGAAAGTTATACAAAGATTCAGTATTCATAATCCTTTGTTAAATTCCATCTTGTCTGTTGCTACCCCTTCTTCTAGTTTAATCACTTTCAGGATCATCAGGGATGTCTAGGCAGTGACCACTGTAACTTGTTCATGTTGAAAAGGAGTGCCAACTTTATAAGCAAAGGGGACATATCTAGTTGATGTTCTTCAAGAGGCTATTGCCTCTTGGTTTCGGAACTTAGCTGGCATAGGGGCACTCTGAAGGATTTAAGCTTCTGACAAATAAACTCAGTGAGTGAACTTTAAAGAATATCGTAGTCCTATTAATTATAGTCCCTAGTATGTAATGTGTAGATTTTTCCCATGTACCCTTCTGTTGTCAACTCTTTGTGCCAATGTCATACCTTAGAAGTATATCATGCAAGTACCTATCTGTATTTGTGATACTAATCTATGGGAAACATGCCTTTAAACAACCCCTTTCATTCCTATTCACCTTCAATACAGCTCTGATACTTATAATCCCATTAGCAAACAATCATCACCCCTATCCATTACCATACCTTTGAATTCACCATCATTAACATATCTGAACATATTAGACTGTCATTCCCCCTCACTAGCTACTGCCCATCACTAGGTCTCCAATATTCTTACATTATAAGACATTGATTTTACATTGTTCAGATAGTTCATAGAAGTGGTAACATACAATATCTCTCCTTCTGTGTCTGAGTTATTTCACTCAGAATGATATCTTCAAGGTTTATCAGTGTTGCCATATGTTTCAAGACCTTGTTGCTTCTTACTGCTGCATAGTATTCCATCGTATGTATACACCACATTTTGTTTATCCACTCATCTGTTGAAGAACAGTTGGGTTGTTTCCATCTCTCGGCAATTGTGAACAATGCTGCTGTGAACATTGGTGTACAAATGTCTGTTCGCGTCACTGCTTTCAAATCTTCTGGATATATAACGGGAAGTGGAATTGCTGGATCATAGGGTAATTCAATATCTAGTTTTCTGAGAAACTGCCAGAGTGGCTGTACCATTATACAGTCCCACCAGCAGTGAGTAAGTGTTCTGATTTCTCCACATCCTCTATACCATTTGTAGTTTCTTGTTTGTTGGATGGCAGCCATTCTTATTGGTGTGAGATGGTATCTCATTGTGGTCTTAATTTGCATCTCTCTAATAGCTAGTGAAGCTGAACATTTTTTCATGTGATTTTTAGCCATTTGTATTTCCTCTTCAGTGAAATGTCTTTTCATACCTTTTGCCCATTTTATATTTGGGCTGTTTGTACTACTGTTGTTGAGTTGTAGGATTTCTTTATATATGCCAGATATTATTAATCTCTTATCAGATACATGGTTTCCAAATATTTTCTCCCATTGAATTGGCTGCCTCTTCACCTTTTTGACAAATTCCTTTGAGGTACAGAAGCTTTTGAGTTTGAGGAGTTCCCATTTATCTATTTTTTCTTTCATAGAGCAACACTCTTAAGGTGAGTCACAGGGGATGGGACTTTTGGGTTTGAAGGATGAGTTTGTGAGATTGATCAGGAAAACACTTTCTGTAAAATATTGGGACGATGTTCTCCAAAGACAGAATGTTTCATACAGCACTTGCTCACATGCAAAGGGTCAGCGCTGTTTGTGAGAGAGAAAAATTGGAGAAAAATGTTCATCAGTAATGGGAGAAAGTAGGTTTGGGCCCAATTTCACTATACTCTAGAGCTACTTAAAAAAATGAATTTGGAAAAGACAAAACAAAACTGAACCTGACCTGTTTGCACTGCCTTGGAAAGAGCTCTAAGATATATTGTTAAATTTTAAGAAAGCAAGTTGAAAAATCATTTATTCATCCAGTGCAGAGAAGTGTCTTTGGTGTGGGACCACGGCAGTAGACCAGACAAGATCAAGTTCCTACCTGCAGGAAAAGGACATAAGCAAGTAAGCAGATGCATAGGGTAATTTCAGGTAGTGAGAAATGACGTAAGACAAGAAATCAGAGTCAGGTGACAGAGAGTGGCATGGGGGCAGATGCACTGTCAACAGGATGGTCAGGGAAGGTCTCCCAATGCAATGATGTAGATCTAAGAGCTGCATGGTGAGAGAAAGCCAGCCATGGGGAGACCTGGGGAGAGGATCTGACAGAGCAGTAGGTGCTGAGGCTCCCAGGAGGGAGGGAGGTTGACATGCTCCAGGAGAAGAGAAGAGACGAGTGAAGCTGGAACAGAGTGCACTGGGTGACGGGGGCAAGGACCCTATCCCATAGGGTTCCATAGGCAGGGAAGGAGTTGGGATTCTATCGTATGTGCAAAGACAAGTGCTAGGGGCTTTTTAAAAAGTCACTCTGCTGGTAATACATGCTATGTATATAATATGATCCTATTTATGAAGTTTTTAAAGATTAATGAGTGTGCATATATAGTTGCATAGTAAAAGGACTGGCCATCTACACGTCTAACTGTTAATAGTAGTTACCTCTGGGCAGGAGGTGTAAAAGAGGATTCTCTTGTTTTACTCTATACTCTGAGTCTGAATGCTTTATAGCAAAATATATTTATGTATTGGGTAATTAACAATTGGGTAAGAAGACTGATTTGACTCAGAGGCTGTCATATTTTACCCACGAAGAGATGAGAATATAGTGGAAATTGGACCATGGTTAGCTTTTAGCCTTGAATCCCTTTACTATGTTTCTTTATTATTTCTAAAACAATGGACTTAACCATGACTAGAAATGGATTTCCATTCCTCCTCCTTTTTTTCCTTCCTCCTTTCTTCCTTCCAAGGGGCTAAATGTTTTTGCCATATTGTTATCTTCCTTAAATGATTTTACCTTCTAAAAAAATCAAATGTTTCAGGAAATCTTCCTTATAGGGCATTCTTAAAAATAGCCCCCCCCCTTTCTTTTTGTCTTTTTTATTATACACTATGTGTTTTTTTTAAATTCAGTTTTATTGAGATATATTCACATGCCATACATTCATCCATGGTGTACAATCAACTATTCACAATACCATCATATAGTTGTGTATTCATCACCCCAATCTATTTTTGAACATTTTCCTTACACCAGAAAGAATTAAAAATAAGAATAAAAAATAAAAGTAAAAAAGAACATCCAAATCATCCCCCCCTTCCCACCCTATTTTTCATTTAGTTTTTGTCCCCATTTTTCTACTCATCCATCCATATGCTGGATAAAGGGAGTGTGAGCCACAAGGTTTTCACAATCACACTGCCACCTCTTGTAAGCTACGTTTTAGACAATCATTTTCAAGAGTCAAGGCTACTGGGCTGGAGTTTCAGTTTCAGGTATTTACTTCTAGCTATTTAATACATTAAAACCTAAAAAGGGGTATCTATATAGTGCATAAGAATGCTGACCAGAGTGACCTCTCGAATCCATTTGAAATCTCTCAGCCACAGAAACTTTATTTTGTTTCATTTTGTACAGTGGGTGAGGGAGGTTTGGGTGGTGGCGAAGTCATCTTTGCTTAGGGAGGACACGTGAAGCAGACACTTGAGCTGTCCCTCAGGCTTCTGCAACCACTGCAGACTCTGACTCTTTCTGTTAAACCTCCAGAACTTGAGAGATCTTGGATTAGTCAGATAGCCTGTTTCCAACATCGGTGGGTTAAGGGTACAGGCAGCAGCTCTGGTCCAAACTCAGCCCCCAGACAAGCTTGTTTATCTATACAGAAAATACTTAAACTTTTGAAATAGCTGCCATTATTAAAAGCTGGGAGTTTTCCAATAAGAAACAGATTTCTGGGATCTCTCAAAAAACAGAAGGAAACCAGTCAGCACTAAGCCACTAATCCCACAAGGCTGCTACGGCCCATTTTAGATTGGCAGATGCCTTATTCTCCCATATGCTTGTTCACCCACCTGTTATTGTATTTTTTAGCTTGTCTGGCCCCTGAGGAGCTTGAGTTTCCAACCCCTGGTCAGACAGACAGCCAGACCCCTCTGCACTGTGCCTGTCTCCTGTTTGGAGAGTGCTAAGGCTGGATGGTCCTGGGGGGGCAGGATAGTGCCCTGCAGGGCTGGCAGTGGGCCCTCCTTAATGTTCCTTCCGGTAAGATCTTACTTCTTGGAGCCTTTGGCTTTCTGGAGCGCTTCCTTAATGCTGAGACACCCCCTCCCCCCCTTACTGTGTAAACATGGCTCAAGCTCCCGTTGGGGTGATTTCTACTTGGAGGTAAGACTGCAGAGTCTTAGCTTTGCCAGTGAATTGACGGCACCTCTTGAAGCATGCTGGTGAGACAAAGCCTCTTGAAATCCCAGAAGCCAGTTTTATAATTGGAATTAAAGTAAGAAAGAGAGGCTGTCATATCAAATTCCATATTATTCAGCCTTAAAAAGGAATGAAGTTCTGATATATCCAACAACACAGATGAACCTTGAAGACATCATGTTGAATGAAATAAGCCAGATACAAGACAGATATTGTGTGATCACACTGATATGAAATAATTAGGATAAGCAAACCATAGAGTCAGAAACTAGAATACAGTTAACCAGGGGCTAGGGTGAGGGTAGGGAATAAGGGGTTCATGCTTAAATTGTATCGAGTTTCTTTTTGGACTGATGGAAAAGTTTTGGTAAAGGGTGGTTGTGATAATTAACAGCACTGCATTATATATTTGAATGTGCTTAAAATGGGAAATTTTAGATTGTATACTGGAATTGAGAAAAAAAACAAACAAACATAGGGCTATACAACACAAACAGGGAACCCTAATGTAAACCATGGACTATATAGTTAGTAGTACAATTATAATAATGTTTTTTCATCAGTTGTAACAAATGTGTCACACTAATGCAAGGTGTTAATAATAGAGGGATTATATGGGTACTCTGTATTTTCTGCATGATTTTTCTGTAAACCTGCAACTTTTCTAATTAAAAAAAAATCAGATTCCATAAAACCTTGAGTTTCTTTGTGCCATTCTGCCACACCCTACATTAACTATGCATTGACTATAGACTGATTTTAATTTTAAATATAAATGTCACAGATGATATATCCAAATTTCTGAATTTCTTTTCCATATAGCCATATTGAATCATTATATTCCTATTCCAAAGATGCTGTATTTACTAAAAACATCTCTGTGCTTGAGCATGCATAACAGATCCAAATTTGGATCTCTGCCCTTCAGTTAGGGGTCGCCTTTTGATGGGGTCAGTGCCCTGTATTTTGTAGCAGGATCAGGAAAGGTCAGCTCTCCAGGTAGGAAACTACTGAGAGGAGCAAATTAATTTAGAAGAAAAAACGAGATTTTTGTTGTCTTTGCTTTTCTTCTGGTAGAGCAATGATTCAAAATGGCTCTTGAGCGCCAAAAGAATCTTCTCTTGCTCTAAAGTAGAAAGTAAAGAAGTCTCTTGCCCTCTTGTTTTCCTTCTCCCATCTTGTCATTGTTTCTTGTGGAGAGCATTGCTGGGATTTCCCTGTCTGGCCTCCTTTGTGGGGAAAAATGAAAGGAATTGCCATTTCCTAACAGGGTTAGGAGCTAAACTCTTCAACTACTGCTGTCACTCAGACCAGCAAATAAATGCCTGGGTGGTACAAAGAGTAGACTTTTCCTATAGTTTGTAAAGTATTGTTTATACAGTAATCTTAGCAGTCAAAATGTCCAATGCAATTCTGTGATTTTTTTCACCATTTTACACATGGAAAGTTAACTACTAATCCCCGTTTCTACAAAGGGGCACAAGAGAGTGGAAACTTTGTTTATAAAGTTTGACTTGGAATTCATATTTCTTGGCAGCATATTTGATGGCTTTTTAAAATCTCAGCTTCTTATGGAAAAAAAAAAAAAACTCCCTTCACTGCTGCCTACAGGAATATACTGAGAGGAAACCTATGTATGGTGTTTTGGGACGTGATTCAGGGCAGTGAACGAATGTTGAGACTCAAATTCTACATAAGCAGGGAAGGTTGTAGACTGTCTTGTGGAAGGCTCTGAAAAAAGATACATTGTCTTTTTTAATAACACATCTCTCTTTGTATTATAAAAGTCATACATAGTGATTATGGGAAAACTCAAAGTTATGGGAAAGTATGAAGTGAATCAAAATCCCCTACTCTCCATACCCAGCTCTGATGCCCCCTTTCTGCCCGGGGGTCTGCCTGCCTCCCACAGATCCAAGGGTGCCGGGGCCAGCACACGCCTGTTCAGCCCTTCCTCTGATGGTCCCGCAACATGGCTTGCCTTCACTTGCCCTGCTGACGGGTCCCTGAGTGGGTGCTCTGGCTCCCCTGCACAGACAAGAAAACTGAGGCTTGGGGAGGGGCAGTAACCTGGCCCAAGGTCATAAGCTGCCAGAGAGTAGGGGCTCTTGGCATTATTTGAAGTCTCTGGATGGCCTCAGGTATCATGTTCTTCTAGCTTTTCTTTTCCTTTTCCACAAGACATCCAAGACTGTCACCCCAGGGACCTGTGGCAAGTGTGGGATCGGGGGGCAGATGCCCCTTGGCTCTGTTTATGTCTGAGTGCCCTGCCCCCGTGTCCCTCTGTAGGCATCATGGCCATCCTGTTCTCGGGCATCGTGATGTCCCACTACACGCACCACAACCTCTCCCCGGTCACCCAGATCCTCATGCAGCAGACCCTGCGGACGGTGGCCTTCTTATGCGGTGAGTTCTGCTCTGTGTGGCCTCGCATGGGCCTGCCCAGGGCCAATCATTCTTCTGTACCCTCTTTTAGGATTCGGTTGAGACGGTCCCTGGCAGAACAAGCAACAGAATTCCCCAGAGCCAGACACTGCGCTCACTTATCTTGTGTTTGTTACTCTGACTTTCAAATTCCATAAAGTAAACCTAACGTGATAAGTGGAACATGCGATGCCTATAATTTTAAGAACAAAAATAGTAAGAACTACTAATTATGAACGTTTGAGACTCATGCATTTATTAAAGTGACATTTCCAAAAATGTATTCTTTGGAACTGACATTGATGAGTGGTAGGTGTTAAAAAGGCTCTGGGGTGGGGGTGGGGGAAGTTTGGGAAATCTTGGTTTAAATGACACTTAACAAGTTTAAAATTTTTCAGTTCCAATATGCTAGTGCACATTATAAATTCCTAAGAGGGGGATATAGTTACAGCCTTTCCCAAACTTGACCACTGAACCTTTTGCCCACAGGAGCTTAACAGCATCTTGAAAAACATAATTTAGGGAGACTCTGCATTAAAGGTGTCAGGTGTTCCAGAGTCAGAAAAGGGTCATAATGACTTTTTCTTTTAAGCAGTTTCCATTTGAGCTCTTGCTATGCCCTCCCCCTAACCCGTGCATGTATTCCTCCCCAGTTTATACCTGGGAGTGAAGGTACCACTCTTTCCACAGTCTCTTTAAGCTGGTCCCCCCCAGTGGCTGCACCCTAGCGCTCGTCTGCCCTAGCGGTCACCAGCTTCAGCAGCATCACCCCGGGCGTTTCCATGGAGCTTGCCTAATGTAAGCACAAGTTCCTCACAGCTGGGTCCTAGGAAGCCGGACCTGGAGAGCTCTTGTTCCCAGTCTGCAGACAAGGCAGGCCAGAAGCAGAGAGGGAATGTTACTTGCCCACAGTCTCCTGGCTAAGAAGTGATTCTGGAAGCCAGGTCTCCATTCCTGGTCTAGTGGGTATTTTTTCTGCAGCTCTTCTCTGGAAAAGTCAAGGCCAAAGATTCTGAACCTGACCCCCACATTTAAAGGAGTGGAAAGAAAAACATTTCATCAAACTCTATTTTTTACCCATCAGACTGGCAAATTTTAAGTTTGAAACTACCCACTTCCGACATGGGTGTATGGGAAACAGGCCCTGATGATGGGAGGGGACATAGATGCCATCTTTTTTGGAGAGTCATTTGGCAGTGTGTGCCTAAATTTAAAAGGCACATGCTCTTTGACTCAGCAGTTCACCATCAGGAATTTACCCTGTGTTCAGGGATGTTTGTTGGAGCTTGTCATAGAAAAACAAGAAGCAGACTCAGTGTCCATCTGCAGAGAATTGGTTCCATTAATCATGATCTATCCATAATGGCTATTAACAGAATTTATGTTGCCAGAGAAAAGCATAAAGTAGATCTGAATGTGTTCTGAATGTGCCGATTTGGAAAGATCACAAAAATATTTATTAGCTAAGAAAAAAATTCAAGGAGAGCTGGTGAATGTATCCAGAGCTTGTGGACTTGTCTTAAAAAGGTAACACATTTGAAGAAAAAGCACTGCTAAAATGTTTTCAACAGTCTCGCTGTTTTATGTTGTTCAACTATTTTAAAAATACAGTCTGTGTCTCCTTAGTTAAGTTTGGTGATTTGGGGGTGTCGCAGTTTGAGGGAGCATGGTGTTAGAAATTTAAAAGGTGTGTTTTCTTAAAATAAGCAAGTGACTGCTTGTACAACGAAAGGAAATGACTGGCTCTTTTTGGCTTGTAGAGTGGAGCCAAAGGTTGGAAATGTAACTCTTCTGCAAATCCTGCTGGGCTTAAGCCGCATTCTAAACCTTGTGCAGAGTTAAATATGTTAAGTCAATCATTTGGCTTTGGCCGCTCTGGCAAGGAAGTTAACAAAAGGCCCATTCACACTTGTCTTGTGGTGCCTGCAGTCATTTGCTTTGAATTTTTGTCACTTTGCCTCAGTCGGATCCTTGCTAATCACAGTGTTCAGCAAATGGACAGATTCATGTATTTATCTTCTTCCCTGGGTGGGATGGTGTTTGTTTGCCTAAGTATTTGACAGTTGACTCATTAAATTAGAAGATTCTAAATAGGGACATGTTGCTTGTGTGGTAGAAGAGAATGAGAGAATTGAAGCACAAATTTGACCAAGGTATTACTGTGAAAAATAAGCAAAGAGTTGTCTTGGATTCCGACTTAAACTTTTGAATGTTTGCTTGCTTAACAATTTAGTACCATGTTGGGGTATAAAAAGAAGTTGGAGCTGAATAATCCATTCTTTGGTTTGTTTCAGAAACATGTGTGTTTGCATTTCTTGGACTGTCTATTTTTAGTTTCCCTCACAAGTTTGAAATTTCCTTTGTCATCTGGTGCATAGTAAGTATATTCCTTATTTTTTTTAATTTAATTACTTAATTGTAGATTAATAACCACTTGTTCTGGATTCACTTATGTAACTGCCAACAGCTATAGAGACACTCTTTAAAATTTCTTTTGTTAAAAAATCACAAACATAAAATAAGGGGAAAATGAATGGAATTAAGTGCGTGATATACCTAGAAAAGGATTTTTGCTCTTTTTAAATTTTTCAATAGCCTTGAACATTATGGTCTTCTTTTTAAAAAGTACAAGTTCATGTGTTTTTATATAGTTGGAAAATGCAGATTTCAAAATTGAATATGGATTTGATCATAACTGTGTAAAAACACGCATAGATAAAAGAATACGTGTAAAGAAAATATAGTCAAATATCCACGGTGGTTGTAGGGCTGGGGATGATTTCTTTTTTTCTGCCTTTCTGGATTACTTTATAATGAACATGCTTACAGTTTTCCTCAAATTTTTAAGCATGACCTTGAACACTTGCTAAAGTAAAGATAACCAGGCCTTGCCTCCTCTGGAGATTGATCCAGAGGACTCATCCCAAGTGACTCTTATGATAAAGAAGGTTGGAGAAGCGGTGTTACAATTGGACTGGGGGTGGGGTGTGAAATGGTAGGAGACAAATTTAAAAAAGGAAAATGGAAGTTTAATCATTTGCAGTAGAGTCAAAGCCTTTTGGGGATTGGAGTGGTGGGTGTATGTGTGTATGGGGGGGCGGGGGCAGGGAATAAATGTTGGGCTTTTAAAAGAAAGGTCCAGCTCTCTGAGGCATCTGGTTGATCTGTGACTTCTAAGGCTTCGAACACTGGGCCCTTTAGCCTGGGGTTCCCAGGTGCCCTGTCTGTAGGTTCCTCACATCTCTTTTCCTTCAGTGTGAGCTCATCTCCTGGGGACTCTGTTGCTAGTTCATACCTGCAGATACTCGAATCCCTGATTTTATCTCTTTGTGGTCTTTACTTTCAGGCACTTATACATACCTTGCTGTTGTGGTATCATAATTCATCTTCACTTAACTTGTATTGTCAACACTTAACAAAACACTTTTTTATTTAAAACACTGTCACCTACCATGGCAAACCAGTGAGGCCTACCTGTGTGAATATGGGGAAACTGAGCCTTAAAAGAAGATAAAGAACCCTACTGCAAAAGATGTTTCTCTTTGAAGTTGGGCACTTTTGCCTCTCATACAGCAAGAGCTCATTGTTTTTTGTCCCCTTTATCTGTCTGCCAAATTCAGATTTCAGGACAAGAGGACAACAGCAAATATCGGTTGTAGAAAGTGTGGTCGCTGGGTAAACATTTGGGCAAACCTGAAACACAAGTGCAGGAATGGAAGACTGGAGATTGGATTTCAGTGGGGGAAACAGGGAGGTGACTATCTCAGCCAGAGTTGGTAGGAAAAAGAAAAGAAACCTGTTTATTAGGTTTCCCCTGAGCACAAAGCCACAGGCTGGCCCGATGGCTCCGCCGAGGCGGGCCCTGCTATTTGGGTGGACCGTGATCCCTGACCCCGAGGGCAGCTCAGTGGTTGTGAGTGTGGGCTGTGGGCTCCGCACTGAGTTTGAGGCGTGGCTCCAGCGCTTCCTGCCAGGGGCAACTTGGATCAGGCACTTAACTTTCTTTATCTCTATTTCTTTCTCTATAAAATGGAGACAGTAATATTTAACTTCATAAGATTGTTGCAAGGATTTCAATTTAACAAGGCAATGCATGTAAAGAGCTTAGCACATTGTCTGGCATATAAATGCTTGATGATTGGTCACAGTTATCATTACCTTGACTATCCAAGGTGAATCATAGGTGTTCGATTCATGCTTGCCAAAAGAATGAATTTAGTGCCCAAAGAATGTACCTGTGTATATAATTGCTCTCTAGTTATGAGCAGAACCAAGATGGAGAAAATGAAAGTAAATTAATAAATAGTTCTGAGAATCCACTTAGATAATATTCAAACCTTACATAAGCTTTTTGTTAAGACCAGTGTGCCTTCTGAGACAGTTAGGAAGCAAAAGCTGTGGCCAGCAAGCCGCTGGCCAGGCAGGGTGTTTTGGCCTCCTTTTAGGGCCCCAGTTGGGGGGCACGCTCCATTTTCTCAGAGAGCAGCAGGTCAACCCTTCTCAGTCCTCCATCCTTTCCCCGATCAGCACCGCCTGTCCCCTGAGGTGCCTTCAGAGGAGCCAGGTGTCCCCTTAAATTAATCTCCGGGTACTTCTGTGTGCCCTCTTGGCTGCTGGTTTGTTCTGTGTCATTACTAAAGTAGTCACTGATACTTTGTTAGTCCTGTTTTTTCCAACTCCTGAAACCTACCGGACAAAGCTTTATCTTTCCCAGACAGACAGAAACTGGGATTGTCAGCAACACACCCAAGCACAGTCTCTCATTGTGTCCTGCATGTCTTTCATGACCCAGGGGAATGCTGCGTTTACTGTGGGTGTGTTGCAAGGGCCACGGTAGCTTCAACAAGCTTCAACTTGAAGAATCAGAGGTTTCCATCTAAGACTCAGTTTGTTGCTTTTAACAGGTGCTCGTATTGTTTGGCAGAGCAGTGAACATTTTCCCTCTTTCCTACCTCCTGAATTTCTTCCGTGATCATAAAATCACACCAAAGATGATGTTCATCATGTGGTTTAGTGGTAAGTCAAACAGGTAGAAGGAAAATATCTGTTGTAAAGGTGTGCCCCAGGCAGAAAGAGCATGGGGTTATCTACTACAGCTCTTTGAAAACAAATTAGCCTCACAAAACAAAAATAATAAAAGCTCTGATTCACCTGCCATAAGCCAGGCCCTGGGCTAGACAGTGTTCTTCCAACAGCACCAGGAGATGGGTGTTTGGGGCTTGTTGCACAGATGGGGAAGTTCAGGCCCCAGCAGGGAAAGGGCTTGCTTCGGGTCACACGGGCGCTGCAGGCAGAACCAGGCTGGGGCTCCTGTCTGCTCCGTTTCCTTGACCTGCCGGCGCAGCCCGGTGGTGAGATTGGTGTGGTTCAGCTCTTTCCTGCGTGTTTTCTAGGTTGGAGTAGTAATGAGCTCACAATAAAAAAGGCTAAAGTTTAAACTTTTTTTGTACTGCATGCTAGTTCATGTCTATGAAGTTCTGATACTTTAAAGGTTTCCTGTTTATTAGGTTTCAGCTGCTGTTCAATCATATTCCTCTACTTTTTAATGGATGGAAATGATTTCATAAATCTCTGGCACCTAAAGAACTGGATCCTTAGACAAATCTTTAAATTTATTTTTGAGGAATACATACAGTTCTTTATGCTTTCTTGTGTAAATATTATAATGAACATATTTCCATCTGGGTTGGGGTATAGCACATGCTTTATAAAGCTGTTCTTTAGCTAAAGCATATCTGTAAATTTGTCTCAATCCCTTTTCTTTCAAAAGGCCCTGTTTAAAATATGTGTGTTTATATGTATAGTAGGAGAAACTTTTTTCTCAATCTTTTTGCCAATGAGGAAAAAAACTTTTTTTCCCAACTTCTAATTTGCTTTTTCTCCATAAAGTGGTTGACCCAAGTCCTTGAAAAGCTGAAGAAAACTTTTTAAAAGTATCAGATATTTTATAAAGTAATGTGAGTTATTTGGGATAGAGGGGTCATAAGAGACCTCCATGGGGGTGGAGGGGTATTTTTAAATAGCAAGGGCTCTTGGTCCCAGGGAGCTGTGAATGTTCCCAGCTGTCCCCTCCCTCCCTTCCCTGAATCCCCAGCCCCTGCCTCTGCAGGCTCTTCCTGTCAGCCTTCTCCTCTATCTCAGCAAAAACAACTTCAACCAAAATCCCTACCACCCCTCCCCACCAGCTGCTTCCCATCCCCTCCCCATCGCGGCCAGATCTCTTCTGAGTAGGGTTGTCCTCTCTCATTTTCTCCACTTCTTCACCTCTGCTCATCATCAATCAACCTGCCACTGGGCTGGACACACAACCTGTTGCTACCACACCGGATGGCCACTCGTCAGCCCTCATCCTCGTCCCCCTCTCCCCCTTCCTCCAATTGGAGACCCTCTTCTCTCTGCCTCAGGGCCATGTTCCCAGTTTCCTTTCTTTCCCTCTGGGGCCTCCTCAGGCTCCTGTCCAGCTCCTGCTCTCCCTTTCCCAACCCTTCAGATATCAGCTTCCTTGGAACTCCGTCCCAGCCCCGCTTCTGTTGTTCTCTGCACTTACTAAGCGAGCTCACCTGTCCTGTGGCCTTGACTTCTGTCGAGTTCCCACACTCCCAAAGCTGCCACCTCTGACCCAGATCTTTCCTCTGGGGTCTGGACTCCTATTTCTGACTGCTGCGTTGATGTCATGGAGATGTTGCGATCTTGTGGTCTAAGACTGAACTTGCCTTCCTGCCCAACCGCTACTTTGCCAGCACCCCCCTTCCGAAGATCAAGTGAGACTGGGCACACAAAGCATTTAGCACAGGGCCTGGCACACAGTGATGCACACTAGCTCTCATATTATTTTCCAGATGTGACTGTTGGGCTTGATCAGTCCTCATATACATGCACTGACACACATGGTGCTTTGTAGCCGGGACAGTCACCTCATTTGATCTGCTCCATGACCCTGTGAAGTAGAAACAGAGGCAAGGTTTGGCCCAGTCCCCACTTCTCTGCAGCCTGCTCTTCTCACACCCCAGAGCATCATGGGGTGAGTTTGGGCTTTCCAGTGGGACATATAGAATGGTCCATATACATCCATACACTGGGAGCCGTCCCCAGAGAACCGGTAGTGATGCTGCCGCCTCCCTTGCTCTCCCCTCACTCCATTCACTGCCTCCCCCAGGCCTGCGGGGGGCCATCCCCTATGCCCTGAGCCTGCACCTGGACCTGGAGCCCATGGAGAAGCGACAGCTCATCGGCACCACGACCATCATCATCGTGCTCTTCACCATCCTGCTGCTGGGCGGCAGCACCATGCCCCTCATCCGCCTCATGGACATCGAGGACGCCAAGGCGCGCCGCCGGAGCAAGAAGGACGTGAACCTCAGCAAGACGGAGAAGATGGTTGGTGCCGGGTGGGCCGGGGAGGAGGGAGGGTTGCAGAGGGCTGGTCTGGCTGCAGGAAGTGGAAAAGTGAAAACGAGACGCTTTAGGCTGCCCAGCACGCTCTCTCCCCTGCCACGAACCAGTTGCCCCATCTGGGAAGGAGGTTAGGGGATTTGAGCTCTGAAGCGTAGCTCTTTGGGATAGGGGTGAGCGCCAGCCTCATGGCCTGGTGAAACCACAGAGACCATGGGCTGGCATTTCCCACTGCCTTCTGCATCTGCACAGGGCACTATGGTTGGTTGCACCCATGTCAGATTTGTCCAGCAGCATTTCCTCCCTGCCAGTAACCACACCACCCATCAGGCCCAGGAATAGGAGGTTCTGAATCAGGTCATTCCCCAGCATTTACTGAAAACCTCCCATCGGGGCCTGCCGAGGCCATGAGGGAGGTGCCCTCCACCGAGGACAGGCAAGGCCCTGATATGGGGCAGGACATGCTCAGGGCCCAGCTGCCCTGGAGGCCACGGCTCCCATGGCCCTGCCACCTCTGTGACCTCCAAGCCACCCTACTGCATTGCAGCCACCCCTGCCATGGGCTGGTCAGCCGAGGCTGCATCTTCCTTGCCCTGTCTCACCCTCTGGCCTCTCATCCCCTCCTCCTGCGCGCACGCACACACACACACACACACACACACACAGCAAACCACTGCTCTAGTTTAACCAGGGTGTTGCCTCAAAAGAAGACTGGCTGCTAGTTATTGACTGTTTCCGGTGGTGTGAGCACTGTGCTTGCACTCTGCTTGGACCGTCTGTGGTGCTCTGTTATCCCCGTGCTGCAGATGAGAGTGCCGAGCACAGTGGAGCCAGATAAAGGACACAGCTGTCAAATGGTAGAGCCAGATTTAGACTCCAGAGCCGGCACTCTTCACCACACTCTCCTCATGGGTTTCCAGATGGGGTTGCTGGACTAGCGGCATTGCCTGGGAACTTACTAGAAATGCAGGTTCTCTGCCCTGCCCCAGAGCTCCTGAGTGGGAACTCGCAGGTGGGGCCCAGCCACCTGTGTTTTCACAAGTGCTCCAGGTTTGAAACACCCTGCACTCCCAACTCCATTCGCCCCATCTCCCTACACCTGCATCACATACACAGGGCCTCAGGTAGAGGTCCAGGTGACCAGCATTTGCCCTTCACAGTGGGCTCCCAGCATCCGTGTGTCAGGGCAGGAAGCTTGCTGCATTCACATTGTCCATCTGTGGGGGCTCCCTGCAGAAGGTGGGGCGCTCCCCTCCCTGGGTGCCTCAGGGATCTGCACTGAATCTTAAACCTAACCCTTCACTTCCACACCTTCCCTTCCACACGTGGTGGTTCTCCCTATCCCCCTCCGGCTCCTCCTTTGAGGGTTTCCCCTCCCCTTCCTGCATTGACTTGATCGGCAAACACCTGTCTGGAACAGATCTCTACAGACCTAGATGAGTCACGGACAAAAGAGGCAAAAAAAAAAGCCTCCTTTGTTCTAATTGCTGGTGAATGAAATGGCCTAAGGTGGCAGTTCCCAGTCCTGGTTGCACATTAGAGTCCCCTGAAGAGCTTAGAAACCGAGCCCTGAGCCCTCATCCCGTAACTTCGGATTCATCTGTACGAGGTGGTTGGCATTTTTACAAATCTTCCCTCCTCACTTGGGGCTCCCAGGAGGGGTGTTTGCTGCCCACAGACACCCTGCACTGATTGTAAAGTGCAATTGGGCTGAGGACACTGGCCCCGAAAGCGGTATACCCTGGTGGCTAGCAGTGGGGGGCTGCTCGGTGGTCCTAGGTGATGCAAGGCTTCCAGGAAGGTGGCAGTCCCCCACCCACCCCCAGCTGCCTTTCCTCTTCCCCAGGGCAACACCATTGAGTCAGAGCACTTGTCGGAGCTCACTGAGGAGGAGTATGAAGCCCACTACATCAGGCGGCAGGACCTCAAGGGCTTCATGTGGCTGGATGCCAAGTACCTGAACCCCTTCTTCACGCGGAGGCTGACACAAGAGGTGGGTTCCGAAGGCCCACGGTGCAGTGCCACCACGCACCAGGGGCCCCCTTGCCTGCCTTCCTTAGGACCTGCAGTGGCCAACAGGGGCAGCCAGGTGGGGGAAGGCTTCGTGCAATGCTGGGGTGGGCGGCAGGACACAGGTCATGGGAGCAGTGCCCCTTCCACCTCCTCTCCCCTTCCCAGGCTTGCAGGGCTGGGGGTGCTTGTGGCATTCGACATCTGCTGCTTCTCCTCTGCTGCCATATTTAGTGCTGCGTTAATAATAGACGTTAACACAGCTTGGTTTTCCTGGACGACAGACTAGACTCAGGACATTGATGAACTACTGAACCTGAGCTGAACAATTAAGTGTAGGTGGTTCTGACATGCCAGGGCCTCGAGCAGTGACTGGAGCTCAAGGCTCCTGTTCCGATCCTCTGGGCACTGCTAGCCTCCAGGTGACAGTGAGTGATGTCCCTGGAATGAGCTTGCACCTGCTTTGCTGGAGCCTTCATCTTGCCCCATGTAGGTGCAGGGATGATAACTTGGCCTTGGTGGAGGGGGCCCTTCGCCTGCTACTTGCTCCTGGCTTGTTTCCAAGCCCATTTTCCTTCTTTCGACTGTCGTGATAGCTGTCAGTGTGAGCTCTTACTGTGAGCCAGGCACTTCATGGGACATTTTACATGGCAGCTTCATTTCATCCTCCCAACACCCTACGCAATGGATGCAGTTGTTATCACACAGTTGACAACTGGGGAGACAGAGACAGAAGCCCAGAGAGGTGAAGCCACCCCCAGTGTCACAAACAGCCACTACCTGGCAAATCTGGTGTATCTGATTCCAGAGGCTGTGTTTTTAACATCACACCAGCCAGCCTCTGCATGACAGCTCCTGTTATCTCCACCCCCACAGAGAAAAGGCTCAGCTCATGTTAGTCAAAACTGCTGGTGGCTATTCCCCACTCTGCCCCCCCACACACACACACACGTTACAGGCTGCTGAGCCCTCCCTTCCTTGGCACTGACCCAATTGTGTCTCTGCCCCAGGACCTCCACCACGGGCGCATCCAGATGAAATCCCTCACCAACAAGTGGTATGAGGAGGTGCGCCAGGGCCCATCCGGCTCAGAGGACGATGAGCAGGAGCTGCTGTGATAGAGCCGGAGCCAGGCAGTGGCTTCCGGGCAGGCAGGGCCACAGTGCCCCATCGCTTCCCTCCAGGCTCCCAGGGTGGCTGTTGGCTGCCCATAGACACCCAGCCAGGGCCACCTGGAGGTATGTGCATTTGGCATTCTCTTTAGGATGCAAGAAAGCAGGGTGAGGAGAAGGCCGTGGGGTCACCTTAACCAGGAACTTCCCCGCCCTTTCGAGCCAGCCAGCTTCATCTGAAACACCTCATACCCCCATTCCTCCCTGGGTCGGACCTCTGCTCCCCATGCTGCTTTTTGGCCCACAGATTGGCGTGACCACCTGCCCCAGGTGAAACATTTGCTTCTGCTGCTGCAGCCAGGGTGAATGGGTGCCTGAGTGGAGGAGGGCCCTACATGGAGCCCCTCCAGAGCACCAGGGCCTGTGTGATGGTGCCTGCCATTTCCAAGCCTCAGTCTTCACCACCACCCAGGAACAACCCCAGGACCTGGCCTGCCAAGGCAGCCGGCACTCCCTGCTGGAATGCATCTACACTAGCAGGCACAGACCTAGGTGCCCTTTCTCTTTGTGTCAAGATGCCTTGGGCCTCAACAGCAGCAATTCTGACCTAGAGGCAGGGCCCAGATACTGGAAAACTTCACACTCCCCTTTGTGATGTTTCCTGCCCTCCCTGAGAGAAAAAGGAGTGGCCTTTCCTTCCCTGGCCAGCCCCTCCAGGCCATCTCCCTGGGTGGCAGCCGCTCCCGGCTCTCCCTGGAAGGTGAATGTTTACACTGGTGTCGATCACAGGGGCACAGGCCTTTCTCTGGAACCCCGTGGGAAGCTGTGTCCCTGGGTTTTGGGGGAATGAACCTTTCTGTAGGGTCAGAGTGCCCTCTAGAGGGAAAAGCTAGAGGTACAGGGTTTATGCAGGCCACCAGCTGCTGTCTTTTCACGCAGTTTAAATTCATGCACTTTGACAAAGAAGTGAAAGCCTATTAGTCGCTCGCTGCCATCTGAGTCCTCCCTTACCACGATTTCCCCTACTCAGTGGTTCTTGTTTGTCCAATCAGTGGTCCCTTGTCCTGGGCCCTGTGGTGTCTGCCCACTGTTTACCAGCTGCCACCTTCACTGCTAATTGGAGACTTCTGCTTACCTCTCTCCTGTTTCCCTACCATATTGGGTTCCACTCATCCCCCATGCTGGGGTCCCAGGTTATAGAGCACTAGGGGAGCTCCTCCTCTCCATCCCCCACCCCCTCCCTCCCTTCACCCCCCTCCCATGGCCTGGTGTCAGAGGCATTCAGAGCCTCAGCCACTGCCACCCCAGGACAGACAGACAGACACACACACACAC
>PVKY010003270.1:0-22239 GCA_004027775.1 Bradypus variegatus | reverse complement strand
TATCATTTTTTTTCCTCTTTCTTTTGCCTCTCTACCTTCTTTGACTCTCCCTCCTGCCTTGTGGAAGAAATGTAGATGCCCTTAGATAGTGGTGAAGGTGGTGAACACGTAAATATATGACCATACAGAGAACCACTGATTATTTACTTAGGACGGAATGTATGGTGAGTGAACAAAACCATATTAAAAAAAAATGGGTTGAGACAAAACCTTGAGAGCAATATACTGAGTGAAATAAGCCAGACACATAAGGACAATTATTGCAGGGTCTCACTGATAGGAACTAATTGTTATATGTAAACTCATAGACATGAAATGTAATGTACCAGGATATAGTAGGAGGCTTAAGAATGGAGCAGTTGCTTAGTATTAGTGAAATGTTCAACTAGAATGAACTTGGATGTTTGGAAACGGACAGACATATCGGTAGCAAGATATGAGAATGACTGACAGTGCCGAATGGTGTGTGAATGAGGTGAAAGGGGGAAGCTCAAGGTCATATATGTTCACCAGAGGGAAGGTTGGAGATCGAAAGATGGGAATATATAAAACTGAATTCTGTTGGGAGCAGTGTCCATGATTAACTGTGCAAATATTGGAAATCGCTGCCATGAACCAGGACAAATGTATGACAATACAATTGGAAGTTAATAGAGGGGTATATAGGGAGGAAATATATACCTATTGCAGACTGAATACTGCAGTTAGTAGTATTTCAGCATTTCTTCATGGACAGTAACAAATACTATACCAACACTATGAGTCAACAGTTGAGGGGGGTTCGTTGGGAATAGGGGAGGATTCGAGTTTCCTTTTCTTTTTTCTTTTTGCATCTTTCACTTTATTTCTTGTCTGGAGCAATGAAAAGTTTCTAAAGATCGAACAGAAATGAAATGTGGTGATAAATGCACAGCTGTATGAGGGTACCCAGGGGCAACTGATTGTAATGGTAAAATGATGTCACTTGAATTATTCATTAATGAAAAATTTTTTCTTTTATTTCAAAAAAAAAAGTAAATGAACAATGAGGGGAGGAAGGGAATGGGATATTTTGAATGTTCTTTTCTATTTTAATTTTTATTTTATTTTTTGGAGTAATGAAATATGAAAGAAGGGGAGTACACTCCATCTTCAGTGTTCATGCAAAAGAAAGTTTTATTCTACTCATTTCTACAGGTTTTTATAGCATACAAGGTAGTTTTCTACATGACTGTTTTCAGGTATCTCAGGGAGGGTGCATTTTTTCTAAAGCCATAAGGGTGTATTTACATATCTTTAATCTCAAGGGATAATTTCTTTGGGGGCTAGACAGGAAACAATGTGGGTGGGAGACAGGAGCATGGAAGAAGCCCAGCAGGAGCTCAGAGCAAGAGCTCAGAGACTATTCCCTTATCTAAATTGCAGTCCGCCTTCAGACATGCAAAGGTTTGGCCTTCTCCTGGCCCAGTGTCCGCCTTCAGACATCCAGGATTTAGGGAGGCCCTGATCTATAGTTTGTTAAGCCAGGGGACTCCATCCGTGCCTCCACAATGAAAATGTTCAAAGATTGTGACGATAAATGCACAACTATATGACAATATGGTGAACAACTGATTATATGCTTGGAATGACTGTATGTTATGTGATTATATCTCAATAAAATTGTATTAAAAAATTTAAAAAAATGGCTTTCTCCAAAATGTCTATCTCGGCTGCCGCACATTGGGGCCCATGTGGCTCTTTTTAAATTGCTCCAGTGATCCAGTTAGGACCCGCCCTGAATGGGTGGGGCAACACCTCCATAGAAATGATCCAAAGAAAGATCTAGCTCACAGTTGAGTGAGCCACATCTCTATGGAAACACTGAATCAATAGGTTCCAACCTAATCAACACTAATATGTCTGCCCCCCACAAGACTGCATCAAAGAATATGGCGCTTTGGGGGACATAATACATCCAAACCAGCACAACACCGTACCAACTAAAACCAACAAGAAAATTCTGAAAGGTGTCCTTGCTTTGCCACAGAACTTGTTCTTTTCTTCCCTCATCCCCTTTTTGTTGTTGTTTGTTTAATTAAAAAACTAGTTAGAAATTTGGGGAGTAAACTTTGGGGATTTCTTAAATTTTGTGACTTAGTGGTAAATTCTGTTCTCTTCAACGTCTGCCTGACCTTTATGTTCTCTACCAGTGTACTCATAGACTTCTCAGTTAAAATCAGGCTAAGTAGCTTTAGCTGTAGAAAACCACGTTGAACTAATGCGTCGTTCCTGAGACACCCCAGGGAATTTTGCTCTGAGCCTGCAATGAAAGCGTTTCCTCTCTCCGCGCAGGCCCAGCAGCTGCGAGAGCATTACATGAGCAAGTGCAACGCGGAGGTGACCGAGGCCCAGCAGGCCCTGCAGCCGGTGCAGCAGGCTGTGCGCGAGCTCCAGAGGAAGGTGCGGGGCCCCTGGAGGGAGCTGGGCCCCGGCACGGGCAGCCACAGCTGGATGCATGTACCGATGTGAGGGGCGGATGCGTAGATAGATGAGCTGCTTCGGGGTTATTCTCTTTCGTTTCTTTTAAGTTACCGTGGACTTCCTCTCACCTCACTCTTACAGCTCACCAGGTTGTCTTTTGAAGAAGGTAAAGGCTTTCATCGTCTCTTTGACCATAGATGTGTCTCTGTCCAAAATCTTTTCTTTTAACGTGTTAGAACATTAGAACCACAGGTCATTTTTCTTATGGAATATGTGCCACTTGCCATTTCTAAAATTTCTTTTTTCATGAATTTAGTAGCAAAAGTCTAAGGAGGAAAATAGTGTCTTTTACTTTTTCAGTTTTTTAGTCATTTGCTTCACATTTCATTCTTCCTAATTCATTAATTATTTGGTATTTGGGAGGGTGATCTTGTTAGTTGAGGTAGAACCTAGTTCAGTTGCTAGGTTAGAGTGAAAGCTTTCCTGAGCCTGCTGAGGACACCTCTTACCTCTGAATTTCGAGAGAGGGATGGAGATTGGTGTTGGTGAAGCACTTGCAGCCCCGCTTCGTTATGCAGGTGTGCTCAGCCAGTGTGGCCAGGTGCCAGGTGCCTGAGGACAGGTGTGCGCCTGTTGCAGGTGGAGTGGGGTCTTCACGCTGCCAAAGGCCCTCTGAGAGCAGGTTCACTGCTTCCCTTCAGCTCCTCGCATCCCCTTTCCCAGGGCAGGTAGTAACTAGCGATGTCTTTTTTGCAGATTCGTGCTAATTCTCCTTGGTGGCTGAATGTGATCCACAGAGCAATGGAATTTGCTGTTGACGAGGAGCTTGCCCAGCGAGTGCGAAATGAAATAACCAGCAACTACAAGCAGCAAACTGGCACACTTTCCATGTCAGAGAAGTAAGAAAATACTGGAAAATAGAGTCCCTGTACGAGTAGGTGCTCAGCTATTCAAATCATTTGGTAGGAAGAGGGGCAATTAAGTATCAGAACCTACTGTTGTTATGAGCATCTGGGTTTTACATGATGTTAAGAATGCATTTCAAACAAAAATAACAGGTCTCAGTCTGAAAGAAAAACCTTTCTTTCTATATATCAGCCACTGTAAGATGTTCTCTTCTTAGTGCCTTCTCTAAAATCTGCTTTAAGTGTTGCCTTCGTGTCCGGATGCCATCTTTGCGCTCTCTCTGTGTGTTGGTTGGCTGTCGCCTGCACTGGCTTCAGCAGCCTGTTGCCGGGGGCTGTGCTTGGAGCCTCTGACCCTGACAAGGCACCGGCCCTGTGTGCTCGCCCCCGAGGCGAGGCTCTGGTTCCTGGCTGTTCTCCCCACCTTTTCTCTCATCAGCACCCCTCATTCTTCGGGCTCATTTCTGTTGAGGTGTAAATGGTAAATAATCCTCCCAAGAACAAAGGTGCTTCTTGTCAGATGTGCTCTGGGTGGCTTGGCCCACAGGAACATCTGATGTGTGGAACACGTATGGTTCCAGGTGGGCAGAGAGAGTCCCTCATGGCCTCTCCCATGAGTCCCCGCACCAGGCCAGCCTTCCGGGAGGAATTCAGCATGAGAATGAATGAAAAGTTTTGGGGTGTTTATTTACCTTTTGTTACGGTTTGCTAGAGCTGCTGTTATGCAAAATACCAGAGATGGATTGGCTTTTATAAAGGGGATTTATTAGGCTACAAATTTACAGTTGTAAGGCCATAAAAGTCTCCAAACTAAGGCATTAACAAGAGGATGCCTTCACTGAAGAAAGGCCAATGGTGTCTGGAACACTGTCAGCTGGAAAGGCACATGGCTGGTGTCTGCTGGTCCTTTGCTCCCAGGTTGTGCTTTAAAACATTCTCCTTCAGAATGTCTCGGGGCTCCTCTCTCTCAGCTCTGGTGTATCCTTGCTTCTTCCAGGAGATTTCTCTCTGAGTACCCGGGAGCCCTCTCTTAGCTTCTCTGGGTCAAACTCGGGGCTTCATCTCTTAGCTTATCACCTCCAATGTCCTTCTTTCTGCATCTCCAAGCATCTCCAAGCATCAGCAAGCTTCTGTGTCAGCTCTTGAGTTCTTTAAGTACTCCAGTGAACCAATCAAGACCCACCCTAATGGGCGGGGTCACACCTCCATGGAAATAACCCAATAAAATGTCACACCCACAGTTGAGTGGGTCACATCTCCATGGAAACATTCAACCAAAAGACTAATAAGTCTGCCTGCACAAGATTGCATTAAAGAACATGGCTTTTCTGGGAGACATGATATATCCAAACCAGCACACCTTTGAACAGCTTTTCCAAATACCTGCTCAAACCCTAACAGGATTCACCTCCACATCTCCTTGCATCCTTATCTTATTCTCTGGGATGTCTTTTGCTACCCTCACCCTCCTTTGACACGCAGAACCTGTGGCTTCTCTCGTGCAGTGAGCCCTGTGCCGAGCCATGCACCGCTCAGGAATGCAGTTCCTTTTCCCTGTTAAGCCACGGATTGCCCTTCAGGACTAGTTGTCGTTTTAGCCCTGATGCGTTTCATTTGGTTGTAAAGCCATGGCCCAGGGTGTTCTGCCAGCACTGTGGAATTGGCTAAGAAAATATTAAAATTATTTTGAGGTTATCTTTGTTAAATTACATAGAAACTACTTAAAAGATGTAAATCCTCATATTAGAACATATCCTCTATTGTACTGAGGTCCAATGAGTAAAACAAAACTCACCACTCATCAAACAAATGTTCTTTTCAAAAGCATTGGACATAGATAGAAGGTAGAAAAGCACATTTCAAAATGTGTGAGGGTGAGCATATGGAATGCTGTATGTAAGTTAAGATTTTTATCTTACGTCAGAGATCTTTGTGACTTCTTTGTCTATGTTTTTGCATGTGTCCATGTTCAAAAGCCAAATGAGCCATGTCTGTTTGTTAAGGATTGTTGGAAGGGCCGTGTAGCTCTGTGATTTGGAGCCAGCCTCTCAAGTCCAATCCTGACTCACACTTAGTAGCCCTGAGACCTTGGGCATACTAGTTACCCTCTTGGGGCCTTAATTTCATCATCTGTAAAGACACTGTGGTGAATGTTAAATAAATTAGTGTTTGTAAAATGTTTTCTTAGAATAGTGTCTGCTATTTATTATGGTATATAAGAGCTACCTGCTGAATTAGCATAAATCAACAGAATTTTCCCAAAGCCACTTCCTCCCCTTTCCCAAGAGCTAATTTTTGAAGACCAATTTAAGTTCCTAAGTTGGAAACTAAAAAAAAATAACAGAAAACTTGGTTTCTTTTTGTGATTAATATTGGTACTTAATCCAGTTTTGTTCAAGTATCTGTGCAAATTCTTTTAGAAATTATTTATTGAGCAACAATTCTGTGCCTATTACATAAGTTAAGAAAAGGATATGACATATCTCAGCTTCTGAAAATTAGTTTAATGAGAAGACATGACTCATGAACAATTTGATAAATAAGTGTGTGTATGCATATCACACATAAACTACTAAAATCGATGATGTCAGTAAACTCGACAGGTAGAGAAGCACCGTACAGCTTGGTGTTGGGAAACCCTGGGGAAGGCTTCAGAAGGTATTTACAATGTGGAGAGGAGGGCAGGCGGCGTTGCCGGAAAGGGTGGATATATTCTTAACTTAAAAAGCCAGCACATCCTCTTTGTACTTTCCATTTGCTAATTTCCCATCATTTGAGGCTTTTTTTCTTTCATAAACCTATATGCACACACACCTACATTTTTTTTCTCAGCCCTTTTCATGCAGGTAGAATGTGGTTAACAACATTGCGTTTGGGTTGAGCTCCCAGCTCTGCCACACAATAGCTTTGTATCTTTAGTTAAATTACCTTCACTCATTAGGCTTCATCTGTAAATTGGCCATATGAGGAACTATTGAGATTATACAGGAGAAGTGCTTGGCCAAGTCCCTGGCACATAGTAAACACTTAAAAAAAATATACATCCCTCCTCATACCAAGGAATATGACTGCCATTTTTCTTCTTTCCCCCCATTTCTGTCTTTATGTTTACCCCGTGTCACCTCCACTGTCAGCACATTAGGAAGGAACACTGGCTGTTGTCTCCAGAGGCTGCGCCCTGACGAGCGGCCTCCTCTGCAGGCCCGAGGACGGGGCTCGCAGGGGTCTGGGTGTCCCGCGTAGACAGCCGATGTTCCTGCACCGCGACTACTACAGATCCCCGTTGTGTGCACTCTGCGGGGCCCTTGCGTGAGCGCGGCAGGTCCAGTTACACGCAGTCTCCGTTTTCTTAACCCGAGGAGACTGACCCCTGTTCTCTTCTCTGTGCTGCATGTGGTGCCGAACTCAGGTTCCGTGACTGCCGAGGTCTCCAGTTCCTGCTGACAACCCAGATGGAAGAGCTCTCTAGATTCCAGAAGCTCGTGAGAGAGGCCGTGAGGAGCCTGGAGGGGCCCCCGTCACGCAGCGTCATCGAGTCTGCCACAGTCTGCCACCTCCGGCCGGCCAGACTGCCCCTCAACTGGTAGGTCGCAGCCAGGACACTGCCACGGGAGACGCCACCCCTGGGCGCGAGCTCTCCGACAGGAGCTGTCGGCTCCAGTCACACTGGTAATCTAACGGGGCAGAAAGAGCTCTCGAGGACTGCGGCTGAAAAACCTATCACTTCTTTTTCTAAAATGGCATGTTTGTTGTAAAGAAACAGTGAAGTACAAAATGTTAAGGCTTTCTTAGAAATTGCCAGTTATAGTTGTGAACACGTCTTTGTTGTTTTCTTTCAGCTGTGCCTTTTGTAAAGCTGATGAATTGTTCACAGAATATGAGTCAAAGCTCTTTTCTCACACGTAAGTTCTCTGTTTGATTATTTCCCATCAGGAAAATGGCATGTTTTACAGGACTTGGTGTTTTGATCCTAAGGCTGTGTTTTCCCTTCAGTGCCCTTCTATTTTTCTTTCATTAAACCCATTGCTGAAACGTGTGGCATTTGCTCGTTTAACATGCTCAGGTTCAGCTGTGCAAAAGTGACCCCCAGATGTTCATACTGGGCCCTGATTTGTAATGAACTGAGGACCCTTAGGGGAGCAGTGGGTCGCAGGCTCTGGGGTCCAGGAGCTCTGTGTGGGCAGGTCACTTGGCCTTGCCTGCCTGGGTCTCTGAAAGTGAAGGAAGGAGGCGCCCGTGAGGGTCCGTCATCGTGCCTGGGACAGGAGAGGCTCACGTCAGCGACTCCCGCCTGTAGGGGTGACAGTGCTGCGCGCATCTAGCCCTTGCAGGAGCAAAATTGCTCCTATTTTACTGATGTGGAAATGGAGGAAAGGCTAAGATCTGGTTGCCTCGAACAAAGGGGGCTTGACAGTGACCTTTCCACTCACACTGCAGACTTTTGCGTGGTCGTGGACAGCGGCAGTTTACGTTTCCTATTGTTTAATTCTCAGAGTGAGAGCACAGCCTGGGGTCACAGCCATCTGAGTCCTGCCGGAGAGATGGGTGTTGCCCCAGCGCCTGGAGGGTCTGTGCCCCCGGGGCCTGGCTGTCACTGCCGGCCGAGCCCGTGGCGCTCTGTGCGGTGCCGGCCCCTGACAGTAGGGGCTCCGTCTGGCTCCGGTCTCCCTGCAGGGTCAAGGGTCAGAAGGCGATATTCGAGGAGATGATAGAGGACGAGGAGGGGCTGGTGGATGACCGGGTGCCCACCACCAGCCGGGGCCTGTGGGCTGCCAGTGAGACGGAGCGCACGCTGAAAGCCGTGCTGGCCTTCGCGAGATCACACCGACTCGACACCGAGTTCATCGAGGAGGGAAGCGCCTCAATGGACCTCTTTGAGGTGTGGAAGAAGGAATATAAGGTACAGTATTTTAAAAAATCTGCAGTTTTAAAAAATCTGCTGTAGAGACTCGGAGTGTCACAGTTTCCCTTTCCCTAAAATGTAATTATTGTAATGAAGAATTATAAATCCAATAATACCCCAAAAATTAGGAAATTCTGTTTACTGAATTTAAAAATGAAGCTTCAATGAAACCTGTTATTTGGCTGTTGAAAGCATTTTATTCTTAACTTAATCTTACAACAACTATTCTGTGAGAATAGAGTGAAGTTTTATTTTGTTTTCTGTTTTGCTTTTACTCTGTGAATTATAATAAAACATAAACAACCTTGAAGATTGAGAACGTAGTAAACACTTTTTAGCCTACAAGCCTGGAATCGGTTGCAATGGGTAGATCACAAAGAGGCCCATGGTATTTATACTTCAGTAATTCCATTGTAATCTCTGTACTTGAGATGAGATTCCAGAACTAAGTAATTTTGGATTATTCTTTATATTTTGTCACCTGTTATCCTACTTTGCAGGTAAGATTGGTGGGAAAATGGAAGAAGTGCTGTCTTTTGTTTATACTGTTACAATTGAATCTAAAGCTGTTGCCTTTTAAAGCAGGATAAAAAATTTTATCCAGAAAGGGAAGATATGTTGCCTGTCATGTAAGTTCATCATTTGGTAAACGGGGGGCTGATACTTGCGTAACGTGGGGTTTGCTCCACAGTGGTGGTGTTGGGCTCGTCGTGATTCCCAGTGTGCAGCCGGGCAGCTCAGCTCGTCCGGTGAGCCCTGGAGGAAGGCGTGCGTCCCAGCGGGGGTGCTCACTGCGCCTCTCCCTGGGGCTGTGGATCTCTGCCCCACAGTGGCTTTGCAGGCTGCACCCTTTCACAGCAGCGCAAAGGAATTAGCGGCTGCAGCAGACATCAAAGTGGAGGAGCCACACTTTGTGTGGCAGGCCAAAAAATGTGTACTAGTTGACACCATTTCTATAAATTTCATAAATATGCACCACGATTATACGGCTGCACACATGTGGCGTGACTGCAGTGAGTAGGGCAGGGGGAAGATCAGGGCGGTTGTCTCTCAGAGGGGGCAGAGGGACAAGGTGGGGTCACTGTTGGGGGGGTGGGTAGTGCAAAAATCGCACCATAGGAGGGAGCAGCCAGTCCCAGGGTGCGTCTCATTCTATCTCCTAAATGGGGTGATGGGTCAGGGTCATTGTTTTAGGATTCTTGTTACAGGATAGACATTATTTTGAATATGTGAAATATTTTATTGGAAAGTTTTTGTTTTCTTTTTTAATTGCATGGGGCTATCACTGGTCTGTCAAGATCTCTGGGTGTTCTGTCCCCAGGCCTCGGAAGGGTGGTGACCCCCCCAGCCGCCGACCCTTCCTGGAGCGCCCTGCGGCCTGAGGCTCCGCGGTCTTCCGTCTCGGACCCTAACGCCGCGGTCCCGGCTCTTGTCTGTCGCCGCAGCTGCTGCACGAGTACTGGATGGTGCTCCGCAACCGCGTGTCCGCCGTGGACGAGCTCGCCATGGCCACCGAGCGCCTGCGGCTGCGCCACCCCCGGGAGCCCCGGCCCAGCCCCCCGGGCCCCCACATCATCGAGCCGCACGAGGTAGCCCCGACTCCCAGCTGGAGCCCGTGGACGCGCCGCTTGTGTGGGTCAGACCAGGGCCGGGAGCTCCGGCCTCCACTCCCCGGCTCGCGGCCTTTTTGTGCCTCTCCCGGCGGCACTTTCATCTGGTTTTGAGCCTTCTGTTGTGCCAAAACCGTTAGGAGCCTTGGGTTTCTGCATGTGTCCCGTGGCCTCAGCTTTGTCAGAACTAGAAAGATCTTCCTCAAGCATAGCCAGGACTTCCCTTTTGCAGCTGCCTCAATAATTCCCTCCTTGTATCTCGTGGTTAAAAGATAACCAACCTTTCTACCACATTGAAACATCATTTCCTATGTAATTTATTTTTATCCTTTATGTGTGTGTAATGGTTTAAAACTCTTGATAAAACTGGGAGACTATAACTCAATCAACTTAGAAACAATAATCATATACTGTGCCACTTAACTTTTAAAGTATGAATTCTCAGTGAGTTTTTCTGTGAAGGCAATTCTTTGGGTGCTGCGCTTCTGTCTCCTCTGTTCCACCATGGGGGGAGGGAGCCAGGAGCAACAGTCTTCCCTGGAGTTCAGTGATCGCTCACACCAAAGCACCACATTATTTAATTTTTTTACCCCATAGCTATACTACTGAAAAAACAGTTCATAAATAGAATTTGGGTTAATTTTTATCAGACTTCAAGTATATAGGGAAGCTTCCTATTTAAGAGAACCCTACTCTGAATTGTCTTCTGTAAGGTTAAAATGTACTTTGAAAATATATTACCTCTTCTGGTTTGTTAAAACTGCCATTATGCAAAATACCAGAAATGGATTGGCTTTTATAAAGGGGATTTATTAGGCTACAAATTTACAGTTCTAAGGCCATAAACGTGTACAAACTAAGGCATCAACAAGAGGATACCTCCACTGAAGAAAGGCTGATGGTGTCTGGAACACTGTCATCTGGGAAGGCACGTGGCTGGCGTCTGCTGGTCCTTTGCTCCCAGGTTCTGGTTTCAAATGTCTTTCTCCAAAATGTCTCTGGGCTTCTGGCTCTCTTAGCTTCTCTCAGCTCTCTGCTTGTTCTCCTGGGGCATTTCTCTCTAAGCATCTGGGGGTCCTCTCTTAGCTTCTCTGGAGCAAACTCGGCATCATCGCTTGTTTAGCACCTCCAAACATCCTTCTGTCTGTACCTCCAAGCATCTGGATCCGTGTTGGCTCTTAGCTTCTCCTGGGAGCAAACTCTGGATTACATATCTTAGCTTCTCTCCAAAATGTGTCTCTCAGCTTCTCTTGAAGGACTCTAGTAATCTAATTAAGACCCACCCGGAATGTGCAGGGGTCACACCTCCATGGAAATGATCTAATCAAAGTTTGCACTCTAATCAAAAAGACTAGCAAGTCTGCCTCCACAAAATTGCATTATGGAACATGACTTTTTGGGGGACATAATAGATTCAAACCAGCACATTATCTAAGATCCATTTTGCAAATTTGAATTTTCGTGGATAAGTGAAAGACAAGACACATATATATTTTTAAGGAAGAATCTGCATGTTTAGTAGAATTTAACTATCTTTCTGAAAGAGAGTAAAGCCTTTTTTTTGTTATTGTTTTTTAGGTAGAGCAAAACCGTATAAAACTACTAAACGATAAAGCCGTTGCAACGTCGCAGCTTCAGAAAAAGCTTGGGCAGCTTCTTTACCTAACTAACTTGGAGAAGGTATTGTTTTAAAAGGATGCTACTTTTCCTATGCTTGTGTCATAGGGTATTTTAGTGATTCCTTCCATTTAATCTGTTAGTCCCAGGATTAATGGTAGAGTTGTTTTGTTTTTTTTTGTAATTAATCTTTTTATTGGCTGTGTTTGTTATATGAGTCAGAACATTAGCTATGGCTACACTAGCTACATAGACTACAAAAGAAAATAAGTTTATAGAAAATATCAGTTTCTTGGGTGAATACAAGGCATGCAGTATACAGAAAGGGATAATGTGAACTGAGACTATAAAATGCCTACAGTTGTATTCTCAAATATATACACAGGCATTCCCTCATGCATAGGTAATTTAAAGTTAGTTATTTGAACCTGTAAACTATTTTGGAAAGCTGTTAAATCAGGGGAACTGGTAATGAAGGGAGACTTCAGTTATTCAGTGTGATTCATAGCCCAGTCTCTGAGGTTCTCCTTGAGCCAAGCAAAGTATTATATTGGGCATTGATGAACTGATGGGTTATTGATGAACATAATTCCATTTTATTGTAAGAATTCATAATTTGCCTGTTGATAGGACACTTTATCATATATCATGAGATAGTAGGTTTTTGGATAGGGCAAATGAAGGAAAGCAGTAAACTGTGCTTGACCCCCAAATCTGGTACAAAGTAGATTGATTGCAAATCCAACCATTAAATCCCATTGATCACAGATTGAAAAGTTGGACATTCACTCAGGTTAAATAGCATTGCAGTAGCTTGACAGACTTTGGGTCCAGACAGCTCACGTTTGCATCACGACTCCGCCATCTTCTTGATATGTGACTTTACCCAGTTAATTACCTCTCTTTGTCCCTTCTGCCTGGAGAATTATGCGAGTTAGTATATGCGAAGTGCTTGCGTTGTTCCTGACTGAGCGCTTCCTGGACCTTCACTGCCGTTAATGTCATCACTGCCACGGCTACTCTGATGACAACCGCTGCTGTTACTCTGGCAGGAGGAAAAGGAGGAGAGAGACTTTATAATATGCTAGCATAAAGAAAATACTTGCAGAAAAAATCTCAGCATTTTTGGACATGAGTTTTTAAAATGTAAGACCTCTATACTTTAAATATGTTAGTCAAAATTAAGAGACAGTTGATCATCTATTAATTCTAGGACATAAATTGTTATACTCTACATGTTGAGTTTTTAAAAAAAAAACTAGAATTCCAAGGATATAAAAACTATATCACCAAGGAAAACCCAATTTGGGTAATATAAGAAAAGGTATTTAATCTCAAAATGAAGGAAGATAAATAGGTGCCATTTTCTGCCGACAAGTAGGGCAAAGACATTTTAAATGATAGCATGCCACAGTGGTTGGCAGACAGTGAGTGGGCTCCTTTTATGGATTACCAGTTGGAATATAAATTGGTACAGCCGTTCCTGAAAGTTCTTCAGCAATGTGTATCAATAATTTACTCTCTAGTTCATATCTTTTGACTCCGTAATTCTTGGAAGTTATCTGAAGTAAATAGAAATTTGGACAGTGAATTAGGTATAAGGATATTTATTGTTGTGTTATATACAATAATAAACTAGGGAAACCTAAGGTGGTTATATAAATAATGATTTCTTACAAAGGGAATATGATGTAAATATTTAAAATGGTGTATTTTCAGGGTATAAATGACACAAGAAAAAGCTCACGTTGGGAAGTTGAGAGAAAAAAATGAATTAAAATGATAAATGGAATATAATCACAATTCTTTGAGATTGTGTATACTCAGAAATAAATATAAGATGATGAAATAAATCAGATAAATAATTATTGTCAGTCAACAAATACTGAGCACCTGCCGTGTGCATGCATCATACCAGGAGTGAGACATAAACAGGCTTGGTCTCTTGCCTCAAGGAACTTACAGTCTTTTGAAGTGGTAGATTGGAGGCACAAGATCGAATAGTGATAAATAAGTAAGATGTTAGTGATTCAGCCAAGCTGGCCAATTAAATGTAGATTGATGACTTAGAACGCAGTGGCATGCATTCAAGAGTGCTGGAGAAATCTAAGGATGAGCAAGTTAGTATGTTGACAAGCATTTTTCAGTGTCACTTTCTGCAAAGTTGGTAAATTTCCAGCGAGGTTCCAGAGTATCAAGGGAATCTCCAGAAGAAATAGTTTCAACAGGACCGGGTAGCCACAGAGGGTCTTGGATAACTGGCGTAACGCTTCTGGGTGGGAATAGCAGGTAGTGGCAAACCATCACTGCCATACAACCACTAGGCAAAAAAAGCTGCCATAAAGAATCCAATTTTTAAAGATCATGGAGACTTGTGGAAGCAAAAGGGATGAGCTGAAAGGACGCCCCAGAGAGGGAGGAGCCCTTCGGATGAGTTGAGCCCACCAGTGATTGTCTTGCCCAACAGCACTTGCTGAGTTGGTACAGGCTGAGGATTACGCTGGTCCTCGAGCGAGGGAAAGAGACATCAGTAGAGCTTTTGATGGGCGGTGAGCTGGTGTTGCATTTGGAATCTAGAGGTGCTTCTGGTGGCAGCCGCTTCACTCACCGGCCTGGACGGGACCCCGCTGTCCCGCTGCGCTGGGAGGCAGCTCCCACTAGAGTGAGGGGCCTGCAGCAGATGCATTGCAAGTCTTGTCCTTGAGACATTAGAAACCACAGGTGCGCTGGTTTTGAACTCAAGTTGCCACCAGATCAGCATGAGTTTTTGGATTGAGGTGATCAGCTTCTCACCTCTCAACCTAACTGACTCACAGGTAAGGGCAATGTAACATTCCCCCTGTCTCTGCAGCTTGCTTATACGTGATGGGATCTGGCATGTAGTAAGAAATTACAAGAAATGTAAAGGCAGGAAAATGCAACCAATAATTAAAGAAGAAAATGGACAATGGAAGCTGGCCTACAGAGAATCTAGATTGCAGACCTTAGCAGAAAAGGACTTGAAAGTAATTACGATAAATATGTTCAAGAGAGGAAAAGGCAGATGGCATAGATAAAGTAAATTGGCATCTATAAAATAGAATCAAGTGGACGTTTAGAACTGTAAAATGCAGTGCATGAAATTAAGAACCCATAGGATGGAGAGCAGAAACAGAAAAAGACAGGATCAACGAACTCAAGTACAGTTCAATAGAAAATACCCAATTTGAAGAAGCAAAGAGAGAAAAACAGGAGAACAGAGTAAAAGAGATGTCGGCACAGCCATCCGGTCTGGCACGCACGTCCTCCGAGGCCCAGGAGGAAACAAGGTGAGAAGGGCAGGAGCAGCCTGAAGAGGGAATGGCTGTGCATTTTCCAAAACTGACGCAAGACAGTATAACAGTGTCTTAACGGATTCAGGAAGCTCAGAGAACCCAGAGCAAAATAATTAATAATTTTAAAAAACATCTCGATACAGCACAGTCAAAATGCTGGAAACCAAACATAATTGAAATATTTTAAAAGCAGCTAGAGTCGGGAGAAAAAAAGACATACTTTTTCTCAAAATTTTATTTTTTCAAAATACTTTCAAAAGACCGCCAATAAAACTGACTGTGTTAACTACATAGAGAAGCTGTGGAAACCAGATTACAGGGGAACTGCATCTTTAAAATTCTGAAAGGAAAACCCTGCCAACCTAGAATTCTATATTTAGAGAAATATCTTTTTTTAAAATAATGAAATAAGGATGTTTTCAGACAAGAATCCATCACCGGTGGACTCAAAACAAGAAATGTTAAAAGAGATTCTTTGGCCTGAAGTAAAGTTGTTGAGCAGAAAGCAAGGGGAAGCTCCCATGTGAAGGTCAGTGTCTCCGAGTGCTGGCTGGTCCGGCAGCAGGGCCGGGTGGGACGTGCAGCCCGGGACCGACCCTGAGGCCACGGTGCCCGCAGGAAGCAGTGGAAGGCAAGGGGACACTGGGGAGGTCAGTGGCAGTGCTGGCTGGTCCGGCAGCAGGGCCGGTGGGACATGCAGCCCGGGACCGACCCAAGGCCACGGCAGCACGGTGGACAGAGGGGGAGGGTCAGCTTGCGCAGAGGCTCCTGCACACATCAGGAGGTGTAACATGTGACACAGGCCAAGGACAGAACTGTAATTGGCATAATGACTCGGAGGAATGCAAGGATATATCACTAAATTAGTAGAGGAGATAATTTGGAATAAAAAATACTTAATCCAAAAGAAGGCAGGACTGGAGGGATAAACGAGCAAAGAACAGGCAGGACAAATAAAAACAGATGACAGAATGAAGGACTGGAACCCTACTCCATCAGTTATATTAAATGTAAAAGCAGTAAACTACTTGATGTTTACAGGAGGCATACTTTGACTATAATGAAATAAAAGGATGGAAATGAATGCATAATGAAAGTAAAAGCAAAAGAATGGAAAATTATGTATGTATCATGCAAGCACTTTCTAAAAGAAAGCTGGCGTGGCACTATATCAAACAAAATAGTTTTTAAGAAAAGAAATATTACTAGAGTTAAGGATTTTGGCACTTCGTATGATAAAAGTTCCAGGTCAGCAATTTTAAATTGCTTCGAACCAAGTCACATAGCTTCAAAATATATAAAGCAAAACCTGGTAGAAATAAAAGAGAAATAGTCAAATTTATACCCTTATTTGGAGATTTTTAACATACCTCTCTTAGTAACTGAGAGAACAAAAACACAAAAATCAGTAAGGACATCAAAAATTTGAACACTATGACCCAGTCAACACAGACTATTTTTACCCAATTGCAGATTACACATTTTTGAATGTACGTAGAATACTTACCAAAATAAACCTTTGCTGGTTCAAAGAACAACTCTTAAATTTCAAAAGATTAAAATTTTACAAGAATATGTTTTCTGACTAATGAGAAAGTAAACAAAATCAATAGTATAATGATAACCAGGTAAATCCCAAATTGTTTGGAAATCAGCCACTGACTTCTAAATAACCCGTGGGTCAAACAAGAAGTCAAAATGGAAAGTAGAAAACATTCAGAACTGAACAAAAATGAAAATATATGACACATGCAAATAACGCATGCTTAGAGGAAAATTTATAGCTTTACATCAGGGGTCTACAAGCTGCCACACGTAGGACAAATCTAGTTCACCACCTGCTTTTGTAAATAAAGCTTTATTGGAATACAGCCATGCTCTTTTGTTTACATATTGACTATGGCTGCTCTCCTGTTACAAGTGCAGAGTGGAGTATTTGTGACAGACCATCTGGTCCACAAAGCCTAAAATATTTACCATCTGTCTCTTTGTGGACAAATTCTGTCAACCCCTGCTTTAAATGCATGTATTAGAAGAGAAGAAATATTGTAAGTTACGGGACGTTATTTACAAAAAGCCACAATAATTCCCCTCCCTGCACCCATGCCCTCAGACCTACCCTGCTCTCCCACACTGGTTCTGGGCTTAGTCGGAAAATGTGATTTTGGCCATATGCCACAAGGAGGGCCTTGACAAGCCATGCACACTGGAGTTCACCTGTCTCGCTGCTCTTCAGAATCTGAGGCCCTGTGTGAAGAAGCCCAGGTTCATGTTCTGGAGGCTGAGAGGCCATGTGGAACCAAGGCCTCAGCTCAGCTCCCACTGGTGGACACAAACCCAAGGCCATCAGAGTCAGTCAGTCCCAGAACTCTTCAGGGGACATGCAGAATCCTGAGAAATCATAAATCTTTATTTTAAGCCACTGAGGTTTTAGTGGCTTACTATATGGCAAGATTATCTGAAGCAGAAATCTGTAATTAACAGATGAAAAGATTGCTTCATTTGTTCAGCTTTTCAAAATGCCTGCATGCATGCATTTTAGTTAATGAAAATGTTTTGAACCCTTAGAGTTGCTGAATCCATCCATAATTTAGCTTTTCTTTTTAACTACTTATTAAAGTCAAAGGGATAATCAAAATGATTTTTGAAAAATTTTACCTATTTGGTTTGTGAAACCACAAACCTTAAAGCATTAATGTTCTTCACATCTATTCTTTTTAAAACCCATCCATTTGGTGACTGTTTTGAAGCCTTTTCAATTTCTGTAAATAATTTGAAAGAGATTCTGAAGACCTATTACACTTTGATATAACTTCCAGGCATAGATAGGTCTTAAATTAGTAACATTTCTACTTTCTAGTTGGTTTTGCCTTACTGAGATGAGAAAAGGGATGCTGAGAAGCCAGTATTTATAAGCTACATTATACATGCTCACCATGTCTGTTCCCACATAATCACAAACCGAGTGGGCATGCAGAATCAGTTCAGGTTTCCTCCACAGTTGTAAGGAGTCTTTATTTCAAAGTTCCAAATTATATTTTTGAAAATAACCTGTGCTGCTTTGTAGCAAAATCTAGTTTGAAAATAAAATTTAGAGAATTAGCTATATCATATTTTGCTTTAAATTTTGCTACCTACTATAGGCTTACCTCATTTTCTTGCTCTTCACTTTATTGTGCTCCACTTTATTGTGCTTCACAATACTGCATTTTTTACAGTAATACTACATTTTTGAAGGTTTGTGGTGGCAACACTGCTTCAAACAACTATTGGCATCATTTTTCAACAGCCTGTGCTCACATCATGTTGTGTCACAGTTTGGCAGTTCTCACCATATTCCACACATTTTCATTATTATTGTCTCTGTTACGGTGATATGTTATTAGTGATTGTCGATGTTACTATTGTGATTGCTTTGGGGCGCCATGAAGTGCACCGTGTGAGATGGCAAATGTAGTCGATAAACGTGTCCTGACTGCCCCGCCGACCGGGGTTCCCCGTCTCCCTCCCTCTCCTCGGGCCTCCCTCTTCCCTGAGACACGACACATCGAAATTAGGCCGGTTGATAACCCCACGGTGGCCTCTACGTGTTCAAGTGAAAGGAAAAGTTGCACCTTTCTTGCTTTAAATCGAAAGCTAGAAATGGTTAAGCTTAGTGAAGGAGGTGTGCCGAAAGCCAGTATCAGCCGGCAGCTAGGCCTCCTGGGCCAGTGGACAAAGTCATGAACGCAAAGGAAGAGTTTCTGAAGGAAGTTAAAAGTGCTACCTCAGTGAACACATGAATAAGCAAGTGAAACAGGTTTATTGCTGCTGTGAAGGTTTTAGTGGTGTGGATAGAAGATGAAACCAACCACAGCATTCCGTTAAGCCAAAACCTAATCCAGAGCAAGGCGCTGACTTGCTTCAATTTTACGAAGGCTGAGAAGTGAGGAAGCTGCAGAAGGGAAGTTTGACTCTTGCGGGGTTGTTGGTTCATGAGGTGTAAAGAAAGAAGCCATCTCCGTGACATAAAAGTGCAAGTCCTGCTGGAGAAGCCGCAGCAAATGACCCAGATTTAGCTAAGATGATTGATGACAGGAGCTACACTCAACAACAGATTTTCACTGTGAAGTAGCCTTCTGGAACTTCATGCCTAGAGAGGAGACATCAGTACCGAGTTTCAAAGCTTCAAAGAACAGTCTGAGTCCCCTGTTAGGGGCTAATGCAGCTGGTGACTTTAAGTTGAAGCCAATGCTCATTTACCACTCCAGAAGTCCTCGGATCCTTAAGAATTAGCTTAATCTACTCTGCCTGTGTTTTACAGATGGAACAACAAAGCCTGGATGGCAGCACATGCGTCAACATGGTTTACTAAAGATTTTAAGCCCACTGTTGAGACCTCTTGCTCAGAAAAATCAGAATATTACTGGTCATTGACAGTGCACTTGGCCACCATTGTACATCTCCGATGGAGATGCACAGTGAGATTAATGTTTTCATGCCTGCTGACAACCTGTGGGTTGAGGAGTGATTTGACTTTCAAGTCCTATGTTTAAGAAATACATTTTGTAAGGCTATAGCTGCCATAGATAGTGATTCCTCTGATGGATCTGGGCAAAGTCAACTGAAAACCCTCTGGAAAGATTTTACCATTCTAGATGCCATTAAGAATATTTATGATTCATGGGATGAGGTCAAAGTAACATTAACAGGAGTTTGGAAGAAGTCGATTCCAACCCTCATTGATGACTTTGAGGGGTTCAAGACTTCAGTGGAGGAAGGAACTGCAGATGTGGCAGAAACAGCGAGAGAACTAGAATTAGAAGTGGAGCCTGAAGATGGGACTGATCTCACAATAAGACTTGAACAGATGAGGAGTTGCTTCTTATGGATGAGTGAAGTAAATAGTTTCTTGAGATGGTGAAGATTTAGAATGTTACATAAAATTAGTTGAAAAAGCAGAAACAGGATTTAAGAGGATTGACTCCAATTTTGGAAGAAGTTCTGTGGATAACATGCTGTCAAACAACATTGCATGCAACAGAGAAGCCTTTCATGAAAGGAAGGGTCAAGTTGGTTTCGGCACATTTCATTGTCCTGTTTTAAGTAACTGCCACAGTTACCCTAGCCTTCAGTACCCCCACCTGATCAGTCAGCAGCCACAGACATCGAGGCAAGACCCTCCTCCAACAAAAGATTACGAACACTGCAGGCTCAGATGATGGTTAGCATTTTTTAGCAATAAAGTATTTTTAAATTAAGGTATGTTTGTTTTTTTGTTTGTTCGTTTGTTTTTTAGGCTTAATGCTATTGCATATTTAAATGACCACAGTATTGTGTAAATATAACTTCTATATGTGCTGGCAAAAACCTTGCCTCGCTTTATTGTGACATTCGCTTGATTGTGTCTGGAACTGAACCCACAATATGCCCGAGCTGTGCTTGTACAGTCACAAACACAGTAATATCACTTGACCATACGAAATAAAATTTTTCCTTTTTGCTTGTTCACTCTTTGAATAAATGTTATTTTGTAACTCCCCAAATTAGTATTAGGTAATATGTAAGTAATTAAGTCATCTAAATTATTCGGTTGTTTAAATTGCAATTGGCAGCATTTACTTCTGTAAATCAGTTGTAATACATCTATCATGTTTTAACTGTAAAGGTATAACCAATTTTTTTTTAATTCTTTTTCGGACAGTCTCAAGACAAAACGTCAGGAGGTATTAATCCAGAACCTTGTCCAATCTGTGCTCGGCAGCTGGGAAAGCAGGTGAAATTATAATACACATCACATGTATTTATAAAACCATTCACTGCTTTCAAGGACCTCTACATACAACCCTCCTCTCTCTCCCTCCCTCCTTCCCCTCCCACCCCCCTTCATGGGTGAAATGTAAGAATTGCCTCCATCCTGAAAGTGCGGCCAGGTTTAGGCAACCTGTTCAGGTGACATCATTGAGCAGTGTGTTCCTAAATGACAGCTGAAAGAATATTTCTAGAATGACTCCATCTATTTCATTAAAGGTGCATCATTTTGAACATTGTTCCAAGTCACAGGATTTTGTCAGCTAACTAGACTTTGTCTGTTTAACATGGTTATTTGGTAATTGCACAGGAAAATAGCATAGCAAGAGTTGATTAGCTTAACAAGGGCTTACAAAGGTAGAGAAGCATCGCTGTCACTTGGCACTGTTACTATCTCATGATACCAGCTTTTATCAGTTCAGTACAAACATCATCTCCCCTGGAGGAATGGAGATATGGTTTTTAGAAGGCTGTTATGTCCTTTAAGTATGAGCATGTTTTTTTGTGACTATCAGAGTACACATGTGTGTCCTGCACTGTTCATTCTCCTTGAGGAGATTCGTATTTTTATCTTACCAACTGTATTTTACAAAACTATAAATTCTTGCTTTGTATGACAAATCAATACACAAACATCAGAATGTTCGCTGCTTTTCAAAATTTGAAAGATCAGTGTATTAAACTAGTAGAAGTTACCCCACGCTGTTGTTCTCCTGTGGACCTACTAGGGAAACCTGAATGTATGAGTTTCGTATCGTTTCTATTGATGATCAGGAAGAAAGTCCTTTCAGTTTCCATGATTCTGGAGAAGGTCAGCTTTCAGGGACACTCTATTTGGTGATAGCCTACAAGGGAAGACACTGCACTAGAAGCCGAGCAGAAGATGGCAGCCAGGTGCAGGTTCTGGAGACTTCTGACAGGTGTGATAGGGTGAAGGTGAGAAGGCCCTTGACACAGCAGCGTCTCATTTGCTTCTGGGTGTGATGAGGTCCACACAGCTGGGCTGTCTCAGAAATTTTAGTCAGTTTTTGTCCTGAGCATTTACCATTTAAGTTCCTAAGCCTGGTTTCCAGCACCTAGGAAAGCTGATGGATCGCAGTAAGAGGAACAACACTGCACGTCTCTAACAGTCTCGTGCCCGCCATCTGCAAGAAGCCTGGCCCTTCCCCTCAGTGCCCCCCCCTTATTTCAGGACCCTCCAGGTGCCTTGTGCGAGCCGGCTGGGTGCCCCTGGAGGCCTTGCCGTTGGTCCCGCCTTCTCCTGGGCTGCTTGCTTTAACCTGCCAGCACTGTCAATGCCCTGCTGTCTTTGGGGCAGGTGTGGGTGTGGCGGCCCGCCCTCCTGCCCAGCTTGTCCGTTCCATGCTCCCCGAGCCACAGCAGACGTGTCCTTCACCTCCCTAGGCTGGGGGAGCACAGGCTGCTGGGTGGTGCTACTTCACGTCACCCGCAGACACCGGGAAACAGCCTCCACCTCTCACTGCACCCTCCGCCGCTGAGGGCGCTGCACGGGTCCTCAAGAGCCAGGGTGCAGCCGGGGGACAGTGTGAACTGCATCACCCAGAGAACCCGAATAGCCCCCGGCCTAACGCCAGTTCACAGCCAGGCTTACCGGCCTCACTGCGAGTCCCTTCCAAGGGGCTTCGTGGCTGTCCTGC